>RJWM01016335.1:0-45651 GCA_004363535.1 Dasyprocta punctata | reverse complement strand
GGGAAACAAGTTCTTGTGGAGTTCTGCATTTTGACTCCCTTCTACAATCTGCCTCCTGTTACATACTTTTCAAAATCCTCAAGTCACTATTTTTGTGTCTGTCCATCAGGAGGCTGGGCCATCGGGAGGACGGGCCACAGTAAGCAACCCGGACCCCTCCACCCTCCTGCGGCTTCCTCCTCAGCGCTCCACCCACCCCACTACGCTTGGCCAGGTGGCCAGATACTCCCGCTCCTGGCAGCCCACCCCTTCTCCTGCTGTGTCACTGGGTGCGCTAATTCTCCTTGCTCTTCCTGCCCACAACCCCAGCCCTTCCGGTGGGGAAGCCCGGTGCTTCCCCACGTCCCTCCTCTGCTGGTCTGGCCTGAGGAGACTCCCAAGTTCCTATCACCACCCAGGCCTCTCTTCTGGACTGCAGGCTGTGTTTCCAGCAGTCTACCCGCCACGACCTCTGAGGCTAAGGACTTCAAAACTCACCGTGTCTGCCTACGCTTGTTTCCGTGGCCCTCTCCCCTCGCACTCCGCCTGATCCTTTTCAGTGAGTGCCAGCTCCATTTCCCCCAACACTCAGTCCGAAATTCTTGAAGTTGTCTTTGATTCTCTCCTTATTCTTACCCACATTCCACCTCTCGGTAGGTCCTGTCAACTCCATCTTCCAGCTGCATCTGGAGTCACTGGATTCTTGTCACTTACCTTGCCCCAGACTGCCCCAGGCCACCCTCATTCCTCACCCAGATTGTAGGAACAGCCTCTCTCTTCATCTCTTGCAGAAATACTTCGTGTTTATTGTGTTTTGCTTTATTGTGCTTTGCGGATAGGAACAGCTTTACAAACTGAAGTTTTGTAGGAACTGCGAATCAACTTGCTGCTACTATTTTTCCAGCAGGTGTTCATCTTTTGTTACTGTGCCACATTTTGGTATTTCTCACAACAGTTCGAGTTTTTTCATTGTTATTATATTTTTGTGGTGAACTGTACCAGTGATCGTCCATGTTACTATTGTAATTGTGTGGGGCAGCACAAATCACGGTCAGATGAGACAGGGATCGGGTCAGTAAATACCGTGTGTGCTCACTGCCCACCTGTTTCCTTGGGCCTCCCAATTCCACCATAGACTATAATAGAATTAAGCCAAACAGTAAGTTTACAATGGCCTCTACACTTCAAGTGGAAGGAAGAGCCTTACATCTCTCACTTTAAATAAAAGGCTAAAAATGTTTGAGCTTAGAGAGGAAGGCATGCCAAAAGATAAGACAGGCTGAAAGCAAGTCCTGTCGGGCCAGTTAGCCAAGTTAAGAATGTAAAGGAAATAAAAAATGCTACACCAGTGAATACACAATGATAAGAAAATGAAACAACCTTACCTCTAAAAAAAAGGAAGTTTTAGTGTTCTGGGTAGAAGATCAGGCCAGCTACAACATTCCTTTAAGGCAAAGCCTAGTCCAGAGTGGAGGACTTCCATTTTTTAATTCAGATGAACATTAGTATATTTTTAACGATAAAATATCTTAAAATGGAGGTGTGCGCATCACTTTCTTAGATATACTGTTATTACACACTTCAACTGAAGGCTTTTTTGCTTGGTCTTTGGTTGGGTTTTGGTTGTACTAGGGATCAAACCTGGAGCCTTACCCATGCTAAGCACACGTTCTACCACCGAGTCATGCCCCCAGCCCTACTGCATACTTCACGGATCTCTGTGGAGTATACGCATGACTTTTACATGCACTGGGAAACCAAAAAGATTTACATGATTTTGATTTACTGTGCTATTTCCTGCAATGGAACCCAACATAGCTCCAGGACATGCCTGCATTTCCTTTGCCAGTGTTTCCTTCTCTTGTGTTTTGGAAGATTGTTTTGTGTGTGTTGCACAGTGTCTAGCATCCCTAGTCCTGCGTCACTGTGGCAGCCACACCCCATCACGTGTGCACACGCACACGCATCTCCAAACACTCCAGAGGACTATCGGCTCACGTCACTTGTCTGTGCAAATCCTCCGAAGCCTTAGGCTCTCACAGGAGTGAATACCACGGTCTGCATTGTGGCCCAGCCTCGTCTTAGCTCCGTGTTCCCACCTGTTCCTACTCTCCTCCCTCCTTCAGTGACAGCTGTACAGGTGCTCTTCAGATAGGCCAGCGGCCCCCTGCTTTGGAGCTTCGAAGCTGATTCCTTACTCCAGCCCTTTTCTCCTTGTCTCTGAACTGCTCCCCTCTCCACGGCCTCCTGTTGATATTCAAACATCATCTCCTCCTGAGACCGTCTCTGCTTACTTTATCTAAATTTGCAAGTTTCACTTCCAGCAGCCTCTTTCTTCATTTCTTTCCATTGGCCATCTCATCACCTAATATTCTGTGCATTCAACTTATTTATTTTACATATCGTCTCTTCCTATGTTCCATGAGGGCTGGAATTTTTGTTTGACATGCTCACTGACATATTCTGACACGTCAAAAAATGTTGCCAATAGAATGAACACAGGAATTATGTATGCATAATAATGAGCTGTATGGTATGCAAATGACCACTGCCATACAATGCCATCACATGACATGAAAAGATGGCCAATGTGATTAATCACTAGGGAATGTAAATCAAAACCACAATAAGATACCACTTCACACTTACTAATATGGCTATGAGGAAGACAATAATTGGATATAGAGAAATTGGAAGCTTCATATACTGCTACAGGGATGTAGAATAGTTGGCCGGGGATGTAGCTCAGCAGTGGAAGGCTCACTTAGCATGTGTGAGGCCCTGGATTTTATCCCCAGTACCAATGGATCATAAAATGGTGCCACAACTTTTGAAAAATTGGCAATTCCTCAAAATGTTAAATATAAAAAAGAAACAAAAAAGTTAGATATAATTAGTTACCATGACCCAACAATCCTGAGATAACTGAGATAATTTGCCCACAAAAAAACCTCTACCTGAATGTTCAGAGCAACAATTCTTCCAGTACCAAAAGGTAGAAACAATAGAAATGCTCTTCAACTGATGACTGGATGTGGGGTTTTATCCACATGATCAACCATTGTTTAGCAAGAGAAAGGAACAAATACTACTGTATGGTAGAACATGGATGGCCCTTGAAACTATTATACTAATTGAAGAAAATCAGTCACATTTATATGAAATATCCAGAATGGTTAAATCTACAGAGAGCAAATAAATGATTGCCTGCTTAGGACTCAGGGTGGTGGTGTCAGGGAAGGAAGAATGACTATTAATGTTCCTTTCTGTTGAGACAAAAATATTTTAAAACTGTACTATGATATTGTACAGCTTTGTCAACATGTTAAAAACCATTGAATTCTGCACTTCAAATAAGCAAACTTCATGGTATTCATAGTACGTGAATTACATCCCAAAAAAGTGTTTTTTAAAAGAGTTGTATAGCTAAAATTAACAAATATTTAATTCACTATACTTGGTCAATTTTATTTCGTATCAGCTTTTCTTCACCTGTGAATTTTCCACAATTCATTATATTCACTGAATTGGTGACCTAATTCTCAGCTCCTTCAACGTTCCCAGTATTATGATTCAATAAGTTACCCTCAAACATCAAAGTCAAATTTTCTATTCTGAATTCTAAGCATCTTGACCAGACTCACTCTGAGTCTTATGTTATTCTTCTTAAATAACAAGATTCACAAAGTTAATGTCAGAAGTTTTTTGCCAAGTAGACACTTGTTTGTTCAATGACTGCTCAAAACTGGATTTTTCTTCCTAGCTCATTGGTTTCTGTAACACTAGGTTTTCGAAGTCCAGTTAAAATCTGTGATTTGTGGCCTGAGAGAAAGAGAAAAAAAAATTTTTTAGACTGCATCATGACAGTAATAACAGTTAATATTTATTGCACACTTACCTTGTACAACGTACATATTAAACACTTGGTAAATGCTCACTCATTCGCATGCACACAATCAACCTCTAAGATGAGTAAACATCTCCATTTTACTGAGAGGGTACAAGGATAACTCAGCTAAGGTCAAATAGTTACCAAGTGGTAACAGCGTTATCAAGTGCTGAGATCCTAACCCTAGCAGCATGTTTCCAATGCCTGCCAGGAAAAAGGTCAGCAGGGGTCACTGAATCCACCCTTTTTCCATTACCTTAATTATCCAGTTAGTAAATATTTATGGAATCCAAGCCGATGCTAAATATTGATGATACAAAATCAAGTTGGGTGTGGCGGCACGTGCATGTAATTTCAGCACCCCAGAAGGCTGAGGGAGAAGGATTGCAAGTTCAAGTACTACACTGGCAATTTAGCAACATAGTGAGACCCTGCCTCAAAATTAAAAATATAAATAAATAAATAAATAAATAAAAAGGCCTGAGGACGTAGTTCAATACCATGACCCTTGGTTCAAACTCCAGTACCATAAATTGAAATACGAACAAGATGGGGCTCCTGGGATTACACAGTCATGTGGCAGACAAACACGCTATCAAATAATAAAAACTCTACAACATGGTAAACCTGCCTGTATCTTAAGGTCCAGAAGTCCAACCAGTGTGAGGCAGGTACACTGAACATTACTGGAGGAGTTGGAAAAGGACAAGAGAAGAGGGCGCTGAGACGCTAACGTATATTCCAGATGAAAGAAACCACCTGTGGTGTGAAACGAACCTGCAAAGTGGGATGAAAGAGCACAGCGTTCTGGAATGGCCCGGCTTGAGGGCTGGGAGAAAGGGCTGGCAGAGGAAGCAGAGGCAGACTGCAGAGGTCTTGCATCTTCCACAAAGGAATTTGGAATAAAGAACAACAGTGAGCGTGGGTCTGTCTGATCCTGTTCGGATTTTGAAGAGATCAGTGTAAGAACCCTGATGAGGAGCAAAGGTCAAGAGGACAACGAAAGTACAGATTCTAGGTAAGAGGCTGTTTAAACAACTAATGTAAGAAGTATTTTAAAAGGAGCAAATTAAATATCTGCAATTTACTCCTCTTTCAGGTATATGAGCCGTCTGTGGTCCCAGGAACACGGTTAGTACCATCGAAAGCTGCACTGCCCAACAAAAACATAATGGAAACCAGTTATAGAATTTTAAATTGTATACTAACCACATGAGGACAACACAAAACACATGAGATTAATTCATTGTATTTCAGCTAATATCATTTGGACGTGACATCAATATAAAAATATTAAGAAAACCTTTTTTATACCGTCTTTGAAGTCCAATGTGAATTTTACACCTAAATAATTCTCAATTGGGCCCTGCGTGGTGGCGCACCCCTTTAATCCCAGCACTCGGGAGGCTGAGATAGGAGGAGCATCGTGAGTTCGAGGCCGGCTTGGGCTACAAAGCGAGCGCAAGGCCGACCTGAGCTACACAGTGTGACCCTGTCTCAAAAAAACCAAGGCCAAGAGTTTGGCTCAGTGACTTAAGTGCCCATCTGACAGGCGCAAGGTTGTGAGTTCAATCCCCAGTGCTGCAAAAAATAATAATAATAATAATAATAATTCTCAATTGGGATGCTAAATTTTTCTAGAAGTTATTTAGTTTGCATTTAGGTTTTGTAAAGTTTACAACTGAAAATAGACTCGTATACCCAATTTATTCCAAACAAACTAAAATGTTGCCTGAGATTTGAATCAAGTGTCAGGCTTTAAATTTAAAATGAAAATTAAAAGTTCAGTTCCTGGTTGCACTTGCCATATGTGGTAGTCTGGGGTTGCAAGGAGAACAATTACACACAGGACACATAACTTACAATATTATTTATAATGGTCACCCAAGGAGTGAAATACAAAGAAAGTACAGGAAATCTGTCCACAACACTAAAGACCTAGAAAATCCAGCCGAGGGCCTGGATCCCATGGCAATAACCTGCATGAGTTCAGCTGAAAACCCAGAGCCCACGACAATGACCGAGGCAAGTCTACCCCACAGATCTGCACTGGGAAGGCCCAGAGGTCAGCAGTGGAAGCTGGAAAGTCTGTGCCAGCAGGTGAAGGAGCTGTAGCAACAGGCCAGGGGTTCTGTACTGCAGCCAAGAAGCGATGCTCAAAATAAGGACCAGGGCCCCCCTGAAAATTACCACAGCCATCCTCATCAACAAGGAGGTCCTGAGCCCCTCTGATGATGAAAACAGCTGAGTTCATATCAGAAAGCCAGTGTGACAAGCTTCTGGAGATTGAACAGCACACATCTTCCCTTCAGGAGCCAGGAAGAAATGCTCAAAGTAAGGACCAGAGCTCTCCCAAAGTGAGCCGCAGCCATTCTCAGCAGTAAGGTCCCAAGCTCCTTTGATGATAACAGCTGAGTTCATAACAGGAAAGCCAGCATGACAAGCTCCTCCAGGAGAGCCAACAGCTCCAAACAACAACACTCACTTAGGAGAACCCATAATGCTTTCTTCTTCCTCTCCAGGTCTCCTTTTTATGCTGGCAACAGTCCTCAGGTGGGCCATCCACGCTCAGCACCATGCTGATTCAGTTCAGCTGGTGTTTAAATTGATCAACAGTTACCAGTCCACTACACTGAGTGTGGTTAGTGGCTACCATTCTGGACGATATAGAACACGCTATTTCTCAACCAAGGAAAAATGACTTTCCCAGCTCTCCTGGTTACCTTACAGTAGGTATCCACTAAATATGTTATTTATTTTCAAGAGCAAAGAATTTTTTTTTCTTTTTTTTCTCGGTACCGGGGATCAAACTCACAACTTCACACCCGCCAAGCAGGCACTTAAGCCACTGAGCCAAACTCCCAGCCCTATTTTTTTCAAGGCAGGGCCAGCCTCGAACTCACAATGCTCCACCTACCTCAGCCTCCTGAGTGCTGGAATTAAAGGCGTGTGCCACCACACCCAGCTGAGCAAAGAATTTTAAAAGTAGTGAATCACTGATTCTAGATCAACTGCAAATAAAACATTACATAGGAACAGAAGGAATTCTTCATCGATGAAGAAGGAATAAATATCCAGCAAAATATTGGTTTTGGCTCAGTTATTCAAAAGAATATTATTCTTTAGATCAATTCTTTGTCCAGCTAATAGGGATGGAAACAGTGACACAAAAGAGTCACTCTTTATTATTAACAAACCTATAAGAACACAAAAAACAAGTCCCGTCATAGAATTTAAATTGTAAAATAGGGCCTTTGGCACTGATTAGATCTCTTTAAAAAAAATCTCATTACAAAACACTTGAAAATAATGGGTACAATATTTGATCACTATTTATTTATTGGTTTGTTTTTTGTTTTGGTGGTGCTGGGGATAGAACCCAGGGGTTTGTGTCCATGAGGCAAGAACTCTACCCTAGCCACCTATTAAATGTGTAGCTGAGTTAGGAAGAACATACAGTAAATTGTTAGAAGACAAAAGCGATTGAGACTATAAAGAAGCAGAGTATTGGTAATCTAAGACTTGAAAGTTCTAGTGGCTGTGGGGAAGACAAGCCCAGGCACGTGTGGCAGCGCGCTGACTGTTCCCCCAGCAAAGCCTCCCCTTCCGCTCTACCTCTAGGCGTTTTAGCTCAGTATATGAGATCTATGAAAGACGTGTCCCAGCCCATCCACAGCTGTGTGACTAGGTCCTGGCCAATGTGCAAAGAATGCAACTTCTGGACCACACCCTTTCCTGTTCCCCATGAGCTGGAAGCAAATACACTGCACCATTCAGACAAGGCTATCACTTCAGATTGGCGGAACAGCCCAGTTAGGAGTCTGGGCCTTTGACTCCTCTGAGCAGCCCCTTCAACCCTGGACTGCTCCTTGGAGCATGATATGAAAAAGAAATGAATGATCTTGCTTAAGCCATGGTCTTCTGAGTCTCTTAATAAAGTATCTTTGCATCCAGGGTAATTTAATTCATGTAAGATAAGACCAGAGAATCCCCTACACAACTGCAAAGACAAAGGTCTGCACGAGGAGTCAGCAAACTTTTTCTATAACGACCAGAAGATACTGATAACCCTAGGGTTTGTAGGTTGTATGGTCTCTGTCCCAAATACTCAACTCTACTATTGTAGCATGCAAGAATCACAGGAGCCTGGCTGTGTTCTAATAAAACTTCTTTTGCCTGTAATCCCAGTACTTGGGAGAGTGGGGCAGGAGTAGTATCACAAGTTTGAGGCCAACCTGGGCTACATAGTGAGTTCAAGCCCAGCCTAAATTACATAGCAAGACCCTATCTCAAAAAACAAAAACGCCACCCCCCCCCATAAAATCTTTTCTGTAGAAAACAAAAACAGGCACCTGGGTCATTTGACCCATAGAGCAGTTTGTCAACTCCCTGGCAACATCATTAGCAAAGCAAATAGTGTCTTACAAAAAGCTGCCTGTTACAGCTTTAACTCTCAGAAGGAGAAGATAACTACACCGTGAGAACGCATTACTTTTAGCTGGCTCTTAGAAGGAACTGCAGAATGAATTCATACCCTGTCTACATCCCAAAAATCCTCAGAGTGTGTTTTATTTTAACGTGGTCCTGGGTTTGTAGTGCTTCCAGGTGCCTGATAGAAAGAAGTGCAGATTCTCTCTGGAGGAACATGTCTTCAACTTCAAAGCATTCCCCAAGATAAATTCCCATTAAAGATGGGTTCACAAACGATTATTACAAAAGGGGACAGACTAGTTACCCTGAAAAATAGCAGAAAAAAATGAATCAGACCCTTAATCACTTTATTTTTTGTCCTTAATCACTTTAAATATTGGAATTATTAATGACAAATATAAGTATATTGAATATGCCTTTTTAAAAAGTGTAAGGAAAACAAGATTATCAAAAAGTAGCCAGGCATACTCTCTTCTCTTTCCTCTCTCTCTCTCTTTTCTTTCTTCTCTATTTCCTCATCTCCTTTTCTTTCTTTTCTTTTCTTTTTTGTGGTGGCTCTGAGGACTGAACTGAGTTCTTCCAACCCCTTTTTAATTTTTTGGTTTTGGAGACGGGGTATCTGTAAGTCACTAAGTTGCCCAGGCTAGGCTTGAATTCAGTCCTCCTGTCTGCCTCCCAGAGTGCTAGGATTACAGGCAGGGCCACCAAACTCACCAGGCACAATTTTACAGACCAATTAGAACTTCTAAAATTGAAAAAGATTAAATTTAATAAATTGCCAATAGAATTAGCACGAGGATTAAATTTTTTCAAAAAATGGCCCAAAAGCACACAGACTAGGAGAACAGAAAAAGAGCAAAGTAATTGGAAGCAAAAGGTAACATAGAAGATCAAACAAGTTAAATTTTAGGCCTAAGAAGAAAGCTATTTGTGTTTCTGCAAGTAGAGGCAAAGTTGGGACTGAAAATAGAATTGACAATAAGCTTAAGAAGTTGAAAATGGTTGCTCCAAAACAAAGAGAAAAGGGAAGATAGTTGCTGCCTTTGTAACAAACCTTACAGAGATATTTCAAACTATGTTTGTGTAAGTTTGATAAAGAATTAAACTTTAAAAATTTTTAACTTTTTTAATTAACTTTGAGCTATACGAAAGGAAATAAATTATTTTCGAAAGAATAATAAACTCACCTAACTAATAACAACTTGAGAGAAACCCATCTATAAAAATATATCAAATATGTCTAATATTTATATATTATAAAATAGGTATGATGACTTTCAATTGCATAATTTAAATTTAATGAAAATGTCTTAATTACATGCATACATACAATGATAAGCACAATGCCAGGAGTCTAAATGTAATAGTTTTTAAGAATGTATTAATAGATTTTAAAAAGATAAAATCATTAGGCTTACCAAGGACTTAGTCTAGAAAGTCAAAACAATTAATTTCCATTTTTGAAGCAGTATCTATACATATGTTGTAGGGAACCACTCAGACTGCTTCAAAGCTCAGGGGTGTCTAAGGACACCGGAGATCATGACCCCGCTTTTCTAGCACTGGTGCACAGTGGGATACAGTTGTGTAACCATGACTTAGCACAGGTAAACATGAAGGCACTGGTAACAGCACTATGTAAGAATGTAAATATGTGATATCAACCTGTATAAGAATTATACAATGAAAGACGCAGGTGGCTCTTGTACTCTTGGGCTCTGCTCTGCTCCATGTGGCCTGTTGTTACTGATATCTTTGCACACATGTTCCTTAACCTAGTGACCTCGCCCAAGAAAATCTTCTTGGGCCCCCCTGAGTGGGTCAACAAGGCAGCTGTGGAAACAGCACCTGAAGGGAAAGGAGAGCCCCTGGAAATGGCTGATAAGTGACCCCCGGCCTCACCATGGCTACCCATAGCCACCTTTTGCCAGCTTGAAAGGCCTTGAAGGACCGAGAATCAGTCCATTTGGAGCCTGGAGATGTCTTGCAAGCCTTAGAAGTGATAGTCAAAACAAATTCCTCCTTCACTGTGAACAGCAGGGCAGATTGCTTGGCTGTTTTTAACTCATCAAGAGGCAGATGGCCTTGTCCCACAAGTAGAACAGCCTTGGCAGATAGAGGAGGACCTTGCGCAATGGCTGGTTGCTGTGGAGCTCAGACTGTGAGGTGTAAGAAGCACTGCCTCCTCCAGAAATGTCTTCAGAAGGAGGTAATCAGACTATGACAGTTTGGTTGATGGCAGTAGATCACCTGGTTTGGGAGAATCTAGGTGACCTCCTACAGCAAGTCACTAAATGGACAGCCTATCTAGGTTTGATAACTGTGCTACATGAAATGGGCCAGTGGCACATGATGTAGCCCAGATGAGGAACTGCTGATGGCACACATGAAGGGCATGATCCAGGCAAGTGGGCTGGCTGGCATGCTTGGGTCAGCGGCAGCCTTGCTTTACAGATCACCTGATCCACGATGCTCTGGATGCTTTGGCCAGGCTGGGAGAGGTGGATGTAAAGTTCCAAAGTAAAGCAAGATGTGTAAAAACTGTACCAGCAAAGGAGAAAAAAAGGGGTCCCTAAGCAGATGGGGTAATTCCCCTCCACAACAGACTGGGGCCCCTGAAGGTCAGTCGGTACCAGATCTGGATGGACCTACCTGCTGCTGGCCTAGCTGCAGGTAAGTTAGATGGGCAGGCTTTGGGTGTGTTGCTGACTCTGAAGACAGTTACGCCCTGAGCAGCAGTCCTGGCCGATGGGCCAGGGTCAAGGATATGCAGGTCCTGGGGGTCTTGGGCGATCAAAGGCCATATGTGGAATTGACTACTGGTTCCCCCAAAATGTGCAGCATGAATGACACCCCAGACCACTCACAGGGCTTACTGCATGCATAGAACAGTATGGAGGTCACTACATCATGCCCAAAGGAGATTTGGGGTATTGGGACGTAGGACGTAGGAGACTTGGGGTATTGGGCGCTTGTCCCCACATCCATATGATATTTATGTTTTCCCAGTTGCTGAATATTTACTGGGGGTGGACATACTGACTGGTGCTCAACTTGACACTATGCAGGGAAAATTCTGGTTGTGAATTTGCATGGCAAAAGCTGTATTCAGAGGCCATCCACACCATGGACCGCTCGCTGACTCTCCTGCAGGCTGCATGGGTTGTGTGCATGAAACAGCATCAACTGCCTGGAGGCCATGAAGCCATGGGACAGGCTGTCCTGACATTGGAAAAGGCAGGGCTGATAACTCCCCACACAGTGTCCTTCAGTACGGCCCATGCAGAAGACAGATGGGTCACGGCAAATGATTGTGAAGTCTCACCCTGACCTGGCAGCCAGGACCAATTTGCCTTTACCAAAGAGGACAGCCAGTCGATCTTCCAGATGTTGCCACAAAGCTATTTGCATAGCCCAACTTCGTGTCATAGCCTGGCGCCCAGGACCTGGTCACCTGGACCAAGTCACACACTGTGTCACAGTTTCATTGTATTGGTATTATGCTACCCTCTGATTGCCTCACAGATTTAAAAGCCTCTGTGCACAGTCTGAAGGAAGCTTTGCTGGCATGGGGTTGCCATGGACAAAGACAAACTCCAGGGACCTGGCTTCTCTGTCAAATTCTTAGTCGTGTTATACGGTCAGGTAAGACCAGACCCATGACAGTATGGCAGTTACAGGCCTACGTGGGTTTGCTAGGATTTTGGCGGATGTACCACACCTAGCTACCCTTCTGTGCCCTTTATACTGGATGACCAAAAGGAACACAACATGGGGCTGAACAGGCACAGTGGAAGCTGCTTTTCAGAGGGCTGTGGGACAGGTGCAATCCCTACAATCATGGACCCTAACCTGCCATTTATCCTAACCTCCTAACCATCAGTGTGGATGGCAATGGATGTGGCTGAGGCCTATGGCAAAAGTGGGGATGCAGAAGCACCCTGCTGGGTTTTGGTCACAGATGTGAAAGCAAGCCGAGAGCTGGTATTGCCTGATTGAGAAACGGCAACACTGTACACTGCTCCACATGCCTGGAAGGAGTCACAGGACAGAGAGAGGGCCGGGTACGGATGCCAACAGCCTGCCCTAGGAGCAGAGAGGTATGCATCCCACCTCTCACACACGGTGGGGAGGGGTGTATGTCCAACAGTGGGTCTCTTCCTCAGCTAGCCTGTTGGCAGCTGAACTGGCAACACTTTTGGGACCTGACATACATGGTCCAGGAACCCTTATGGGAGGATGGACTACAGGGTATGACCCCTAGTCCCTACACAGAAGGAAAAGAGGGACCTCCGGCTGACACCTGGTATGCTGTGGATCTAGCTGTGAACTGGCTCCTCAATGGACAGAAGATGCTATCCAGCCCACTATGGAAGTACTCTGGTTTGAAACCAGAACAGGCAGATCAAGCCAATGGGCAGAGTCGCGGACAGTGTGATTGCTTGTGATGCATGAAGAAGGGCCCCCACATATGTGCATGGATAGTTGGGCCATCTCGAGTGGGCTGATGCTCTGGCTGATGGCTCAGGCAGCTCAGGAGTGACAGATAGAGTGTTGTCCCTTGCAGGGTGCTGACCTATGGTGAGATATATGGGAGTGTGGCCACAAAGCTGACCATGTAGAGCATAGTAATTTAGGATGTAAGCTTCTCCTCTCACCGGGAAATGACTTAACAGAAGCCTTGACCAAGAATTGCAATGATTGACCATTAGGAATACTGTCTGATAAAAAATATTGACTGCTGTGTATGGTATGCCGCTAGGAATAGCATCTGACCAGGGGCAAGGGCCATAAACTTAGCCCTCTAGGTTGAAGCCCTTGCTCAACACATGACCCAGGCCTTGAATGTTGCACACCAGCCTGTGATGTTACTTAAGGATAAAACTAAATAAATAAATTTAAAAAGTTGTTTTGCAAAACCACATGATTTTGATTTGTTAACTGCAGGTACTTGTGCCCTATTACATATAGAATATTACATTTATGTGCCCCCGACCTTTGAGGGGGTGGGATGTGGGGAACCACTCAGACTTCTTCAAAGCTCAGGGGCATCTAAGGACACCTGAAGATGTGACCCTGATTGTCTAGCACAGGTGCACAGTGGGATACAGTTATGTAACCATGACTTAGCACAGGTAAACATGCATGTGCTGGTTACAGCACTATGTAAGAATGTAAATATGAGATAACATCCTCTATAAGAATTGCACAATAAGGACGCAGGCAGCTCTAACACTCTTAGGCTCTGCTCTCCTCCACGTTGCCTGCAACTGCTGATGTCTTGAACACATATGTTCTTTAACCTGGGGGCCTCATCTGAGAAAATCTCCCTTGGGCCTCCCTCCAAGAGCCAGATGAAAGATGTATGGTCAATTAGCATGAGATCAGCAGAACTTACCACTCATGTTGTTTATACAAGTCTTCATATCTATCTACAAGGGCAAAATTGCAGAAAAAAATTCATTGATCATAGTGACAACTTTTCTTCTGCCTTCTTAGCCTGTAAGATATTACCAAATCTAGAAACCACGTGAAGCAGAAAATACTGTCCACCAAAAAGCTTTCATGAGACTGATAGTTGGAACATTACTTGGAAAGTATATGACTTTGGTCAAATTGCTTAGCTTCTTCTTTCATCTATAAAGGGGAAGGGATCATTCCACCTACTCCAGGGTCGCATCTCCTTGCCCCTTTCTAGCCATCTTTTATCACTTTCTTTCTTTGTACTTTTGCCTCTCTCAAATGACAGATACCATGCAGTTTTTAAGCATCTGTGTCTGTTTATTTCGCCAACATTGAATTTTCCAGGTACACCCATTATTCTTTATAGCTGAGCAGTATTCTATTATGTAAGGACATTGTATTTTCTTTATTCAATCATCTATTAATGGGTATACATGCTGATTCCAGAATTTAGCTACTATGAATTGTGCTGCTATAAACATTAGTATACATGTATCATTGTATATGATGATTTAAGCTCTTTGGGGAAGACACCTAGCAGGGAGATGACTGGGTCATACGGAATTTCTAATTTCAGTTCTTTCAGAAATCTCTGTACCAGTTTCCATAATGGTTGTGCATAATGGTTTGCATTTCCTCCAACAATGAAGGAGCCCAGCAGCATTTGTTATTATTTGATTTCTTAATGATTGCTGTTCTTAGAATCTTAGCATTGTTTTAATTTGCATTTCTCTAATGACAAGAGATGTTGCACATTTTTTCATATATTTATTGACCATTTGTATTTCTTCCTCTATAAATTGTCTATTTCTTTTGCCCATTTCTTGAGTAGGGCATTAATTTTCAGTGGTTTAATTTATTTTTGAGTTTATTTATTTATTTATTTATTTTAAAGAGAATAAAACCAAACAAAATAACACAGAATAAAGTCAATCAAAGCAAAACAGTGAAAGTGATACAGGACTGTAAAACAGAACAGTAGGAAATCAACAATGGCTGCCATAATACAACTGGAGTTAATCTTCAAAATTGCTGCCCATACCATCAGACATAATAAAATCAAACAAAACAGAATATTGAATAAAACAAAATAATAAAATGGATCAAAACAGTGAGAACAATAGTGAACTTCAAAAACAAGACGGAAGGAAAATCCCCCATTTTTGCTATATTGCATATTGTTATCCTCTAAGGAGATGCTCAGACTACCAGCTTTAGGCCTGCAAAGTCAATCAAACAATACAACCATTAAGTTGTTTTTGTACCTTGGCTGCTATCAGCTCAGCCTGTGTTCCTCTGAATCAGCTGGTTCCTTACAGTGGGGGGCAGTTCTTGTCTCCTAGCCCATGTGCCAGCTGGGTCATGGAAAGGGCAAATTGTCTTCTTGTTTCCCTCCTTGGGCCCTGCATGGCTGCTGCCAGTTCATGGGAAGAGTGAATTAGCTTCTTGTTATTTGAGTTTTTGTGTATTCTAGATAATGAGCCTCTGTCTGAAGAGTAGCTGCAATTTTTCTCTTATTCTGTAGGTTGTCTCTTCACTCTACTGATTGATTCCTTTGCTATACAGAAGTTTTTTAGTCTGATATAATCCCACTTGTTGATTCTTGCTGCCATTTCTTGTGCAGTTGAGGTTCTTTCCTATGCTTATGTCTCCAAGTGTTTTACCTCTTTTATCCTCTGGTAGATTTAATGTTTCTGTTTTAGTGTTTAAATCTTTGATCCACTTTGATTTTAGTTTAGGAAATGGTGAAAATAAGTGTCTAGTTTCATCTTCTGCAAACAGATAACCAACTTTCCCAACAACACTTATTGAACAGGCTATCTTTCCTCCAACATATGCTTTGTACCTCTTTGCCAAAAATCAAATAACTGAGTACATCTGGCGAGGTTTCTGCATCCTCAATTCTGTTCCATTAATCCACATATCTGTTTTTCTTTCAGTACCATGCCATTTTTATCACCATTGCTTTGCAGTATAGCTTGAAGTCAGGTATTGCTTGTCTCCTACTTTGCTCTCATTGTCCAAAATTGATTTTGCTATTCTGGGTCTCTTCTGGCTCCAAATGAATTCTAGGATTATTTCCTCTAGATCTGTAAAGTATGCTGCCATATTTTGATTGGGACTATATTGAATGTATATAACAGTTTTGGAAGTATGGCCATTTTGACAATAATGGTTTTGCCTATCCAGGAGTAGGGGACAGTTTTCCATTTTTGGATGTCCTCTTCAATCTCCTTTTTCAGAATATTATAATTTTCTTGTAGAGATCGTTCACTTTCTTAGTTAGGTTAATTAGGTATTTAATTTTTCTTGAAGCTACTGTGAATGGTACTGTTTTTATGACTTCCTTCTCATCCTTTTCATTGCTGATATACACAAATGCTAATGATTTTTGTGTGTTGTTCATGTATTCTGTTACATTGCCAAAGATGGTTATTAATGCTAAGATCTTTTTGAGTCTTCTATGTCGATTATCATGTCATCCTCAAACAAGGGTAATTTGGTTTCTTCTTCTCCTCTATGTATCCCTTTTATTTCTTTCTCTTTCCTAATTGCTCTGGCTAATGTTTCAAGTACTATGTTGAATAGAAGAGGTGATAGTGGTTATCCTTGTCTTGTTCCTGGTTTTAGAGGGAATGCTTTTAGTTTTCCCCCATTTAATATGATGCTGGCTAATAATTTGTCATAAATTCCTTTATCAAATTCAGGTATGGTCCTTCTATACATGATTTCTTCAGGTTTTTTTTTATTATTATGAAGGGGTGTTGGATTTTGTTGAAAGCCTTTCCTACATCTATTGATATGATCATACAGCTTTCTTTTTACCTTGCTTCTATGTACGTGATAAATTACATTTATTGACTTACATAGGTTGAACCATCCTTGCATCTCTGAGATGAAACCTACTTGATCATGATGGATAATCTTTTTGATATTGTGCCACATTCTATTTGTGAATATCTTGTAGAGGATTTTTGCATCTATGTTCGTTAAAGAAATTGGCCTATAGTTCTCTTTTTTAGTTTGATCTTTATCCAGTTTAGGGATCAAGGTGATACTGGCTTCCACAAAAAAATTTGGGGCATTCCACCCTATCAATTTCTTTGAAGAGCTTGAGGATTATTGGTGATATAACATCCTTAAATATTTTTGTGGAATTCAACAGTTAATAGACTTTCTTTAGTTGGTAGATTCTTTAATGTATGCCAATTTCATTGCTTGTTATTGGGTTTTAACCATATTTATGTCTTCTTCAGTTAGTTTTAGTAAGTTGTATGTTTAAGAATTTGTCCATTTCTTCAAAATTTGTTAATTTGTTGGAATATAACTTTTCAAAGTAGTTACTATCTTCTGGATTGCAACAGTACCTCTTGTAATTTCATCTTTTTGATTTCTAATTGCATTGATGTGAATCTTTTTTTCTTGGTAAGTCTGGCTAAAGACACCTGTTTTATTTATTATTTTGAAGAAGTAGCTTGGTTTGTTGATTTTTTAAAACAGTTATTTTAGTCTCAATTTTATTGATTTCTGCTCTCATCTTTATCATTTCCCTCCTTAATTTCAGTTTAGGGGTGGTTTGTTATTATTTCTCAAGTATCTTAAGATTTCTTGAGACCATACTCATAAGTGAGATAAATCAAACCCACATGTGTACTGTATTGTCTCCCTAGTGTAAGAAACTGAAAAAGTATATATGATCCAAAATCTACAATAAATACTGTGTAAGGGTAAAAAACTGCTCAAACAGCAAAAGCAATTGGGAAAGGGAACAGGAGGAAAGAAGGAAGGGAAAAGGAAAAAGACATAAATCTGTATATATGTATATATAAGATAACTAAAATTACTATACTGTTGAATGTATTAGTAATTGAGAAAGATCGGTTAATACTCATATGATTAGATCAATTTTACATGTCTATATCTGTTAATGTAAACAACCATGTTGAAGGTAACAATACACAATATTGCAACCAATGTCAACCATTGTCCTATCATCTTGTTTTGTAAACCTATGATATTTACTGTTGTGGATTTGGTGTTGTCGTTTGTCTGTTTTGCTTTTTGTCTTTCTTATATGTGTCTTTTTTTCTTTTAAATAAAAAAAAGAAAGAAGAGTTGATGAAAAAAAAAAGATTTCTCATAAGGTCATTTATTTGGGCTTGCTTTGTTCTCCTAATGTGAACACTGATTGTGATGAATTTTCCACTTAGAACTGCTTTCATAGTGTCCCAGAGGTTTTGCTGAGTTATACAGTTATTGTCATTAACTTCCAGATATTTTTGCATTTCTTCTTTGATTTCTTTCATGACTCATTGGTTGTTTAGGAAAATATTGTTAATTTTCCAGGAGCTTTTGATTTTTCCAAAATTTCTTTTGTTGGTGATTTCTGTTTTCATTGCACAGTGGTCTGATACTACGAATGGATATATGCAATTCTTCTATATTAACTTAAGTTGGAGACTAGTACATGAGCTATTTAAGAAAAAGTACCATGTGTTGCTGAAAAAGAATGCATACTCTGTAGTAGAGGGGCGGAATACTTTGTATATATCTATTAAGTCTGTAAGTTCAAGTGTGTGGTTCAGCTCTGATATTTCTTTATTGGTTTTTTGTTTAGTCGATCTATCTCTTTGGAACAGTGGAGTGTTAAAATTCCCCTAATATGATTGTGTTAGTGTGTACTTGATCTTTTAGTTTATTAAGATAAGTGCTCCGGTATTTGGTACCTATATGTTTATCAATATTATCTCTTCTTGTTGGATTGTTCCCTTAAGTAGTATGTAGTGACTTCCTTGTCTCTTCTAATCAGTTTGTTTGCCGTTTACTTTGTCTGATATTAGAATTGCTACCCCTGTTTTCCAGCCTTTAATTTTTAATTTATGAGTATCTCTTTTTTGATTAGATGAGTTTCTTGAATGCAACAGACTGTTGGATCCTGTCTTTTGATCCAGACTTTTAATTGGAGTGTTGAGGTCATTAGTGTTGAGAGATATTACTGAGATGGTGTTGGTTACTTACCACTGTTACCTTCATCTGTTAGTGAAAACTTTTTCTTTTCCTGACATTTTCTGTTGCTGTTTGTCCAATAACTTCACTAATCATCTGTTTTTTTGTTTGTTTGTTTGTTTTTGCTTTTGTTACCAGGGATTGAACTCAAGACCTCACACTTGCCAGACAGGTGCTTGTGCCGCTAAGCTACACCCTCAGCACAATTTTTTGTGTTTTTAGCTGTGTGGCTTTTGTGATGTCTGTCAGGAATATTCTTAAGTATTTTCTCAAGGTATTTTTTGAGTTGATCTTTTTGTTCATGGAAATACCTTATTTCTCCATCTATTTTTAAGAATAGTTTCACTAGACACTAATCTGGGTTGGAAGTTACTTGCTCGCAGAGCTTGCAATACTTCATTCCAAACTCTCCTGGCTTTTAGGGTTTGTGTTAAGAAGTCTGCTGTGATTCTAACTGGTTTACCTTTATATGTGATTTTTTGTTGTTGTTGTTTTGCTCTGGCTACTTTCAAAACTCTGGTTTTTTGCTAGCTATCTGGCAATGTAATAAGGATATGCTTTGCTGAGCTTAGGATGGGGAGGATTGAGGGTTAATACTAGAGAAGAAAGGAGTGACTGTTAGGGACCTAAAATGGTAAATTAAAAACTTGGGAGGAAGAATTTATGTATTTGGAAAAAGAGCAAAGAAAAATGGTAATAGTGCTTTTAGGCGGTTTGAGGAGAAGAAGTTAGATAGGGAGAGAACCTAGACATTGACTAAATCAGAGCCAATGGAAGAAAAAATACACGAAGGTAAAAATCTAATAAAGAAACTATCAAAGAGAGACAGATCAGTGCCTCCCAAGAGCCTGCCATGTTGGGTCAGGGAGGATCCAACCAGAAGACAACTGGCCAGCCTTCCTCGTGAGTGACACAAGCGGCACGGACTCCAGGAAGAGAAAGATCAGCACCCACCATGACCCTAATGGCAGGCGGGCTGAGAATCAACAACCCCAACCTCCGCTGCCCCGACTCCCCGTAAGCAACCTGCGGGTTTGGAGGGCCAGCTAAGTTGATAGAAACTAAGGTGCATGAAGCAACTAAATGCTTGTATTGTTTGGTTGATTTTGCAGGCCTGGGGCCAGCAGTCTGAGCATCTCCTGGGAAGATGACAGTATGCAATGTAGCAAATATGGGGGATTCCCTTCTATCTTGTCTTTGAGGCCCAATATTGTTCTCACTGTTTTGCTTTATTCTGATTAATTGTTTTGCTTTATTCAATATTCTGTTTTATTGGTTTTATTCTGTTTTGTTTTGTGTTTGATTTTGCTATACCTGATGGAATGGTCAACTATTGTGAAGACAACGAGATATACTATAGTAGCTATCATTTTCCTAGTATCCTGCTTTGAAGCTCTGTACCAGTTCTACTGCTTGAACTCACAACCTCGCGCCTGCCAGGGCAGGCGCTTAAGGCACTGAGCCAAACTCCGGGCCCTGGTTTTTTGAGGCAGGGTCGCACTACATAGCTCAGGCCGGCCTTGCGTTCGCATTGTAGCCCAAGCCAGCCTCGAACTCACAATGCTCCGCCTACCTCAGCCTCCCGAGTGCTGGGATTAAAGGCGTGCGCCACCACGCCCGGCTCTACTGCTTTGTTTTGATTGACATTGTTCTGTTATGTTTTGTTGGATTTTACTATCTTTAAAATAAAATTTTAAAAACTATAAAAGTATATAACATAACCTCACACTATGAAATAAATCAAGAAGCAAGCAAAAACTCTAACCTGTAAGATATCCAATGAGACACTATATGTGATTCATACGTAGATTCTTTGCTGGAGAGTTTGAGTGCTCACACCCCAATAATTCCTCTGAATCTTCCACTGGAATACTGAAGCTAACTCAGACTCAAGGCTTCTTTCCACCAGGTTGCAGGGACTCTTACAGATTCCAAACTACTCTGAGGGTTTTTTTTTTTTTTTTTTTTTTTTTTGTACCTGGAATCAAACTCATGACCTTGTGCTTGCCAAGCAGGTACTGTGCCACTGAGCTATATTCCTGGGCCCCTACCAGTCTGAGTTCCTAGCTTAGTAACTCTTGCTGTCTTTCTCCCTGAGTATGATAGTGGAATTAGCAGACTGATTCACTGGCACAAAATTGTCCACTGAGTCAAGAGTATTTCTATGCAATCAAATCAGCTATAGTAGTAACAATCTAATCAGCTACAATGGTGTATCTACCTAAGAGGGCAAGTCGAGAACATACCACGAGACCCACTTTTGGATCTCCCTTTAGCCTAGAAAAGAAATCCACAGTTGCAGTGTAAGTATTATAACAGCCCAAGTATTGACCCACAGCTTATATGCACTAACTGTGGTAGCTATGTGTCTTCTTATGATAAAAAATAAATCATTCAACAGTAATCTTGCAGAATCAATTATGGAAAGCCCAGAGGATTGAGGGCCAGGTTATCCCAGAGGGAGAAAAAAAAAATTTTTAAAGTGTTTTCTTTTTGTCTTTTAAATCTGCTGCTATGTGGTACAGGAATGAGGAAATAGGCGGGGGCAAAGGATCCTAATGGTAGTAGAGGTATGTTATATACTTAGATGGGATAACAGGGAAAAATGGGTATAAAATTGGTAGTGAGGAATGGGGATGAGAAAGGATTCAATAACTAATATAAACATTAGAGAAAAAGTTAAAGGGAGAAATGAAGAGGGGGAGGAGAAATAAAAAATAGACCCTGCCCTCCAGTCTTCTGCAGCTGTCCTGCCCTCATCCACTTTGGGAACTTGAGAGTATGCAGTGTGGCTTGGAGCCAAGGGGCTGCTCTGGGGCCCAGCATCCAACACTGAACCCTTCCGTACAATTGCATCCCCACCAGCTCTTGTTCCACAATTGTGGTGGGAGGCGCTGGAACCAAGGTCACTCACCAACTGTTTACCGTGGAAGGCCACTCTGGGAGCAGTAGCCTGCATTTTTACTGAAGGTTTCAACTGTTGCTGATTCTCTCAGTCCCCATGTGGTTCTCTTGTGGAATGTTCAGTGGTTGACTCTGAATAGCGTCCTTTGGGTTGCAATCTTCAAAGCAGAATTCAGACATGGTTACTACATTATTTTTAGTTAATCCATCTCTTATGCCTTTTTTTTTTTTTTTTTTTTTTTTTTTTTTTTTTTTTTTTTTTTTTTTTTTTTGGTACCAGGGATGGAACTCATAACCTCACGCCTGCCAGGCAGGCGCTTAGGCCACTGAGCTAAATCCCTGGCCCTGTCTCTTTCCTTTTCTGACAGAGACAGGGCTGCTCCTCTTTGTGCTTCTTGTTGACAGTCTCTGAGTCTCTCTGACCAGGTTCTTCCTCCATTCAGCCATGGTGGATCTTCCAGATCATTCCTTTTCCTTGGATCTTTCCTCAGCTTCTAGGATGTGACTCCTTCTCTACTTGGCCCTGGTGAATCCCCTATTTCAGACTTTTTCCTTGCCCAAAATCAGGTCCATTGTATGACTGAAACTTCTGCTGTCCCATGCAGAGGGGAAACAACACAGCCACCTCTAAGCTGGAGGTGGCTGAACCAAGGTGTGGAATCCACAGTTGTGGAGTTGGTCAGGGACCAGGCTATGGGTTTAAGCATTCCATCAGGATCTGGATCCAAGCTTTTAAAATTTTGTCTTTATTCTCCATATTCTCTTTTTTTTTCTTCTTTCCTCCCTTTTTTCTTCTATTTTTTTAATGTTACCTTTATCCTATCCTATAAATATCACTCTTTCCAGTATCTCATCTTCCACTGTTTTAGTTTTCAAAATTTTTCTCTTGCATTCTTCCATTTCCAAACTCTTATATCTTTAATAGTATAGTATAACCACTGTTTTATTAATCTTTACATAGCTAATTCTTTGTTGTTACTGTTGAATCATTTTCTATCATTAGTAGAGGTACAGTTGTTACGTTTAGTTCATATTTGCTGAATGTCAACATCAGGGTCATTTTTGTATTTATACTACAATTGTGGATTTCTTTTCTCTGATTAAGGGAGGTACATTTGTTCTTACAATATGTCAATATCCAATTTGCCTTGGATAATATTATTGTTACTCATTTGCTTGGTATTTCCAGGGTCACATAATTGCAGCTATTAATGGGTTTTCTCTATATGCCAACATCCAAATTATCTTTGTGACACTAACAATACTGTTGGCCATTTCCAGAAAACTGGGTTTTGGACCAATTGCACTGCATCTATTTCTCTCAAATTAACAGAGGTGGTTGGATCTGGGGGAAGAAGCAAAAGATTTTACTTAGCCATGCCCAGAGCACAAAACTGAAGAGCAGACTAATTACAAAGACCTCCATACTACTACAGCAACAAAGTAACTCCATTATAAGTGCCCAGAAACCTAAATACAAAACAAGGAAACAAACAAATAACAACAACAACAACAAAAAAAAAAAACACAAAAAAATAGAAACATAAGAAGACAAGGCAACAAATTGCCTCCCAAAACCCCAACACTTGCAAAGCTGATCCTGGGGGCATTGAAGGGAAGGAAAGCAAAAGCCACACACCTGAGTTATTGAAAAAGATTAACAGTTAACTAAAAGCAGATCAATAAAGTGCTCGGCAGGATCACAGAAGATATGATGAATAGATAATGTAAACAGTAAATACAATGATCAAGGAACTTGTAAAAAGCTACCTGAAAAAAGTTAGCTGAGCTAAGCACAATGATATGAAATACGAATGATCACTTGGCAAAGAGTCCATGAAGTGGTTCTAAACAGAAATAAATGAGATTAAAAATTATATTGAAGTAGCCAGGGATTTAGCTCAGTGGTGTTAGTACCTGCCTGGCAAGTGCAAGGTCGTGAGTTCAATTCCTAGTACAAAAAAAAAAAAAAAAAAAATATATATATATATATATATATATATATATATAGAAAGTATGTGCAGTAGAAGAGACCAATGTGAGAACAGATGATCAGAATTAAAAGGTAGGGATGTTTTCCAAACAAGAGAATATGAAAAGTGAATCCAACAGGTGCTATGATGCAAAGAAGACTAATCTAAGATTAACTGGAACAAGTGAAAAAATCAGCAAACAGCACACAGGGCGTAAAAAATCCTCTGTAGAGAAATAATAGCAGAAAATGTTTCCATATATAGGGAAAGAAATATATACACAAAAAAGTGAGGCATATAGAACTCCAGACAGCCACAATCAAGAAAGAACCTCTCTGTGTCACATTTTAGTCAAAATTCCAGATGTTCAACATAGGGACAGCATCGTAAAAGCTGTTAGAGAAGAACAAAGAACATTTAATTCAAAAAGAAATTCAAAGATTAAATATCAAAGGGTGGAAAACAATATACCTTGCAACGGGAACCTATAAAAAAGAATGAGTAGTATCCTAATTTCAGACTTTAAGTCAGAACTGATCAGAAGAGTCAATGAAAGTCACTACAACTGGTTAAGGGAACAATCCGTCAAGAAGAGATAATACTTCTAAACATACATGTACCAAACACCAGCACATCAAACTTCATTTGAGAAGAAAATATAAAATGAATACAGCCACAATTACAATGGGAGACCTTAATACTCCACTTTCACAAATAGGTCAACTAGACCAAAAAAATTAGGAAAAAAATACCAGAGTTAAATCAAAACTTCAAACAAATGGATTTTATTCCCAATACCCCCCCAAAAAAGGGCCAAACAAGTGGATTTGATATTTGCACACAGTTACACTCGATAATCACAGAATACATTCTTCTCATATGCACATAAAACTTTCTCCAAAATAAACTACATACTGGCCCACAAAATAAGCTTAAGTAAATGCAAAAGAATTAAAATCATACTATGCATATTATCAAATCACAATGCAATGAAATAATGAATCACTGGCAAAAGAAATCACAGGAATTATACATACACATATGCTTTTAAATAATCAATCGGTCAAAGAAGAAATTAAGGAAAAAGCTACAGTTCATAGAATCAAATAATAATGCCAGTACAGCATACCAGAATCTATGTGACACAATGAAAGCAGTCCTAAGAGAAGTTTATAGCTGTGAATGCCCACATTTCAAAACCAGAGTGAATCCCAATAATTCAGCTTATGATCATTGATAACTACTTCAAGAAACTGCACTCCAGTGGAGAATGGAGAGGAAATGATATAGATAAATCTGAAATACCAAAGCTGAACCCTGAATAATCTAATATCTGACAAAGAAATTAAAGAAGTAATTAAAAAAACCTGACAACTAAAAAAGAGCTCAGGTCTTGAAGGATTCACTGCTGAATTTTACAAGAACTCCAGGAAAGATATAACACCAATACTCCTCAAACTCTTTAATAACATTTAAAGGGAAGGAAGACTCCCAAAGTTATTCCTGCAAGGTAGATTATCCTGATTCTTAAACCAGAAAAGGATCCAACCAAAAAAGAGAACTACAAGTGAACATCTTTAATGAACATAGACATAAAAATTATCAACAAGATACTGGCAAACAGAAGGCAACAAATCATCAAAAAAGATCATACATTGTGACCAAGTAGGCTTCATCTCAGGGATGCAGCGATGGTTCAACATACACGAACCAATACATGTAAAGAACTACATAAGCAGAAATAAAGACAAACTCACATGATCATTTCAATTGATGCAGGAGAAGCCTCTGACAAAATCCAACATCTATTCATCATAAAAACCCTGAAGAAAGTAGTTACAGAAGGATCTTATCTCAGTAGGACAAAAGTCATTTGTGACAAACCAATGGCCAACATCATGTTAAATAAATGAGAAGAAGCTGAAAGCTTTCCCTCCAAAGTCACGATGAAGACTAGGATGTCCACTATCACCACTCTGGCTCAATATGGTTGTTGAAATATTAGCCAGAGCATCAGGCAAGAGGAAGAAATAAAAAGCATATGTACAAGAAAGGAAGATGTCAAATTCTCATTATTTGCAGATGATATGAGGCTCTATATAGAAGATGCAAAAAATTCCTCAAGACTCCTAAAATTAATACTCAAATCAGTCATCATAGCAGGACACAAATTCAACACACCAAAATCATAATGTACAGCAGCCATAAACTCACTGAGAAAGAAATTAGGGAAACAATATCTTTCACAATAGCATTGAGAAAAATTAAATACTTAGGAATTAATCTAAACAAAGCACTGGAAGACCTCTACAATGAAAAAGATGGTACTCTGAAAAAGGAGATTGAAGAGGACATCAGAAAATGGAAAGATGTCCCTTCCTGGATAGACAGAACAAATGAGATCAAAATGGCCAAGCTTCCAAAACTGATATACAGAATTAATGCAATCCCAACTGAAACACTAAAAGCAATCCTCACAGAACTAGAGAAAACAATTCTAAAATTCATATAGAACCAGAAGAGCCCTGGAAGAGCAAAAGCCATCCTGAGCAGGACAGGAATCACCATAGTCCTGGACTTCAAGTTATACTACAAAGCTCCAGTGATTAAAAATAGCAAGGTATTGGCAAAAAAAAAAAAAAAAAAAAAAAAAAAAGTGGATCAATGAAGCAGGATGGAGGACGCAGAAACAGCTCCGGGCACTTTCAGCCACCTGCTCTTTGGCAAGGGGGCCAAAACATGCTGGAAAAAGCCTCTTTACCAATGGTCCTGGGGAAACCGAATATACACATGTAGAAGACTGAACCCAGTTGTATCTCTCACTGTGTACTAACATAAAATCAAAATGATGAAAGATCAAAATATTAAAGTGGAAAAACTTAATCTACTGGAAGATAAAATAGGGAAAGCCCTTGAATATAGGCATATCCAAGGAGTTTCTGAACTGAGCCCTAATGGCACATGAAATAATGCAAAGAAATCAACAAGTGGGATCATATCAAATTAAAACGTTTCCGTGCAGCAAAGCAAAGAACCAAGAAAGTGAAAAAACAATTTACAAATTGGGGGGAAAATTTTGCCAGCAATTCCTTGGACAGGGGAATAATATCCACAATATAGAAAGAACTCAGTAAATTAGACCCTGCAAAACAAAAGACCCAATCAAAAAAAAAAATGAGCAACTGAAATAAACAGACACTTCTCAGAAAGAACAAATGGCCAACAAACATGAAGAAATGTTTAGTATAGCTGGCCATTAGAAAATGCAAAGTAAAACACCAATATTCCATCTTACTACAGAAAGAAAGGTTATATTCAAGAAATCAAATAATAACAAATGCTGACAAGATTGCAGGGGAAAAAAAAGACTCCTTTTACATCACTGATGGGTATGTAAAGTAGAAGAACCACTATGGAAATCTGTATGAAGATTCCTCAAAAACTCAAAATAGAAACTCCGTTTCATCCAGTTATTTCCCTTCTTGCTATCTTTCAGAAGAGTTAAAGACATATCACATGCAGACCCATGTTCATAACAGCACAGTAACTAAATCTTGTATGCAGCCTGTATGTCTACCAATAGATGAATAAAGATGATGCAGAGTTTACACATAATGGAATACTACTCTGCCATAAAGAAAGATAAACATGAGTTGTTTGTAGGAAAATGGGTGCACTTTGAGGCCACGACGTTAACTAAAATAAATCAGACGCACTGCCTTCAATACTTCATGGTTTCTCTTATACAAGAAACCCGAATATCAAAATGGGGCAAAATAGCCTGGCGTGGTGGCTCATGCCTGTAATTCCAGCACTTGGGAGGCTGAGGCAGGAGGATCGTTGTGCATTCAAGACCAGCCTGGGCTACAAAGTGAGCTCAAGGCCAGGCTGAACTGCATAGTGAGACTCTGTCTCACAAAGACAAAATAAAAACAAACAAACTATACATATATATAAATATATATATAAAAAATATATAAAAATATATATATATATATGGGGCAAAACAAAAGATAATAGGAAACAAAATGGAAGTTTCCCAGAGGAGTTTTTTGGTTGATTAATTAAAACATTGTGATTTTATTTTTGCACTTTGTGTCATTCATAGTATTTGAGAGATTTCTGAAAGTAAACAAGCTTTGAACTTCACTAAGCAGGGTTTTCTCTCCATTCCTGATATCACTTTGTAGTTTGGTCAAATAAACCTTTGAATATGAAAAAACATTATGACACAGAAAACCTCCATAAACAGAGGTGAAAAGATTAACTGTGAAACGTTTCATAACAAAAATGTTAAATATTAAAAATATCTAAAAGCAACTTGAAATAGGAAATTTATCATTTTAAGAAGTCACACTGGGAGCCGGGCATGGTGGCACATGCCTTTAATCCCAGCACTCGGGAGGCTGAGGTAGGAGGAGCGTTGTGAGTTTCAGGCAGGCTTGGGATACAACATGAGCACAAGGCCAGCCTGAGCTACATAGTGCAACCCTGCCTCGAAAAACTAGGGCTGGGAGTTTGGCTCAATGGCTTAAGCGCCTGACTGGCAGGCACGAAATTGTGAGTTTGATCCCCAGTGCCGAAAAAAATAAAATAAAATAAAATAAAACCAGTCACATTGGCCCAAGCCTAGTTCAGAATTGTTAATTTCTTCAAATATTCATAAACAATAAATGATTATGTCTAATGTGTTCAAAATAAACCAGGCAGGCTGGTACATACCAGTAATCCCAGCAATCAAGAGACTGAGGCAGGACTGCCACAACTTTGAGACCAACATCAACTACACAGTGAGACCTTGCCTCAAAAGCAAAATAGAAAAAAGAAGGGAGAAAAGAAATGAACTACAGGTACATGAGAAATTCATTAAAAAAGGCCAACAACATTATACAGTAATTATCACTTATCCAAGGTAGAATTATTTCTAATAGCTAAAAATACTGTAGAAACAAAGTAAATACTCACTAAAAGGAAGTAGTTAAACAGAGTGTGGAGAGAACTGCAATGCAGCTACTATAAAGAATGAGGAAAAGCAGTATATATCAAGAGGCAAAGAAACTTATTAAACTTTTATTTTAAATCCATTTATGTTGTTCAAATTTAGATTGTTGTTTTGCAGTGCTGGGAATCAAACCCAGGGCCTCATGCATGCCAGACATGTGCTCTACAACTGAGCCATAACCCGTCCCAAACATTTTTAATTAAATAAACAAGTAGGTCTTTAAAATGTAAATACATCATAAAAACAAATTATATCCATAGTCATTGCTTAAAATAATCTGTTAGATCCCAGAACTTGGGAGACTGAGGCAGGAGGATCACTATGACTTCGAGACCACCCTGGGCCACATAGTGTGTTCAAGTGTGGTCGGAACTACATGGCAAGACCCTGTCTCAAAATAAGTAATTAATAAATAATAAATATATATTTTTTAATTTAAAAAGACCAAAGTAATCTATTGAAAGTTTTTTGATGCCCCAAGATGAATCTTAAGAATTTTTTTAATCATTTAACAAGTCTCCCCTTATAATTTGTATATAGCAAGCAATTTGTGCCTGTTAGAATTTCAGGTTATCCACTACTAGTTAAGTGACTATTACCTAGAGATTTAATGAGACTGTCTCAAAATACACTATATCATTTTTTTTTTTTAATTGTAGAAAAGACTGGGGATGGGTGCTGTACCATGCAACTGTAATCCCAGGTACTTGGGAGGCTGGAGCAGGCAGATCACAAGTTTGAGGTCAGCAAAAGCCTGGCAACTTCTGACTGTCTCAAAACAAAAATCAGACAGGATGAGAAGTAGCTCAGTGGAAGAGCGCCCCAAGTTCAATCCCTGGTGCTGGAGATGGGATTCAGAGGTAGAGGGGGCTATGAAAGGCCTGAGTTCAGTCCCCTGCATGGGGTGGCAGAGGGGGCCACAAAGGGCAGTATTTAACTTTTCTGTGACTAAATCCTCATCTGTAAAAACAACGACCTCATAAGACAAAGGAGTACATGAGGTAATCTGTGGAGAGCTCTTAACAGCATTACCACTGTTAGCTTTGCTTTTTTTTTTTTTTTGTGGCACTGGGGATTGAACTCACAACCTTGTGCCTGCCAGACAGGCACTTAAGCCGCTGAGCCAAACTCCCAGACCTAGTTTTTGGAGGCAGGGTCGCACTATGTAGCTCAGGCCGAACTTGCACTCGCGTTGTAGCCCAAGCCAGCCTTGAACTCACAACGCTCCTCCTACCTCAGCCTCCCGAGTGCTGGGATTAAAGGTGTGCGCCACCACGCCCGGCTGTTAGCTAACATTATGAAGTGCAGGTGATGTCCTGCCAATACTCTCCCCGAACGTCCTAGCAAGGCCTCACACTCAGCAATGATAAGCAATGTTTACCAAGTTCAACTGACTTGGGACCAAGTACCAGAGGGATGGGAATGACATGGAATTCTCTCCAAGTTGAATATTCTTTAGCACTGCAAACTTTATGGTTGGTAGTTTTTTCTTTTTTTAATCGATAAATAGAAAAGAAAAAAATATGTATTCCGTTAAATGAATAGGAAAAGGCAAATACTATTCTGAGACAGATCCAGTTTTTCTAAATCCCACTTCTTTATCTCCTGGTATCTCTTAGCACCTGAAGCTTCTCATGTTGCCATGGTTCTCTTGTTTAAAGGACCTGTTTCCGTTTTTCTCCATACAGGCAAGAAAAAGACCTAGTCTGGCCAGACACGGTGGTACATGTCTGTAATCCCAACACTCAGGAGGCAGAATCAGTAGGATCATGAGTTCCAGTTCAGCCTGGGCTAGAGTGAGCCCCTGTCTTAAAATGGGTGGGAAGGGGCCCCCAAGAGAAGACTCCATCTGTTGGTCAGAGGGCACAAGTGCTCTTCTGGGTTTCAGGAGTCACACAAGCTTTGCTAGAAATTTCTTAGAAATTTCTCTTGGCATCTCCTAAGGCTCAGTCAAAATTGCCCACTTTACCCTTTCCAATATGGGCAGGCCCCTTTTGCTGGGACAAGGTTCTTCTCCATGAACCAGTTCAGAGCAAACAGCAGGAAAAGGTTCTTGCTTGTTTCAGTGACACCCTTTACATCCCAAGTAGCGTTCTCCTTCCCTTAAAATCCTATCCCCTGGGTCCTCACCTTACCGTGCCCTGATGCAGTCTACCATGCACTTGTTACTTCTCATATCATTTTGTGGTCACAGATGACGCTTCTCTGCAGCAGTGAGGCGCACCTAATGACACTGTGTGTGCGTGGATTCCAACAGACCTAGGCTCAAACCTCAGCTCCAGTTTACGAGCCGTGTGACCTCAAGACAGCTGCTTAACCTAAGCCTCAGTTCCTCTGTGGTATAAAATGGAGATCTCTGCTCCGCAGAGCAGCACTGAGATTACGGAAAGTGAGGTGTGGGAGTCTTGAGTAGATGCCGGGATAAGCTATGGACGCGGTAAATGGCGGTGTGTTATGACAGACAAGGAAGACTTTGTGAATGAGGTTGAAATTCAGCGCTTCGACTCAGAGAGTACAGTACAGACAAGCTTATTTAAAAGAGGGAGGGCCGGGGATTTAGCTTAGCAGCACAGCGCCTTAGCTGGCAAGCACAAGGTTCTGAGTTCAAGTTCTGGTACCAAAATAAGTAAATAAACAAACGAATAAATAAGGGAGAAAGGAAAGAGGACGTTGAAGCAAAATATCTTCTGACAGACCATTAATACCAAGCCTTTCACAAAACATACCATTATAAAATTTCTAAAGGCACTATTCAAATTCTGTTCTTGCCAAAAAGGTATATATATATATATATATATATATATATATATATATATATATATATATTAACCACTACTTGTGATTAGTAGGACACCACGCTGGACTGCACTGCATTCTGAAGCACATGGCTTATGAGGCACCAAGACCCAGGGGCTCACTGGCACAGCCAGGATCCTAGAAAATATGAGTAGAAGACCTAATAACTCAATTGGTCTTGTACCTACTGCCGGATAAAAATCCACATCAGAATCAAAATCATGATGCTATTAAGGAAAACAACTAACACTCTTAAAAAAAAGAACAGCAATGTCTGGTTAAAGGAATGACTTAATAAATGAATATACTATGTTTAACGTAGTAACATGTAAACTCTCTCCAGAGCATAACATTATTTGCATGAAAATTTTAAAAGAATCATCAAACTTGACAAAACAGGCACTAAAGTTCACCATAAAGAGTAAGTGTCCTACATGTAAGTTTGAATACCATATGGTATCCCTCATTTGAGGGAGGCAAAGTACAAAGAAAATGATAAAAGATGGATAGAAAGGGGTAAAGGGACAGATCTTACCTGATAGGGAAGTGGTTCAAGGAAACAAGGAGAGGGGTAGATGGGAAGGGGAAACCAAAGGAATAAAAAGTTGTGCCACGTACAGGAACCTAATAACCCCAATCAATGTAGACAAATAAGCCATAACAAGTGTTAAGACAAGTAGTATCAATGAGTACCAACAAGCCGACTGGGGAACTAGAGGAGGGGGAGGGGAGGAAAAGGAATTACAAAAAAATGAGATGTAACATGTACATGTAATCACTCCTTAAGATGATTAAAAACTCCATGAATTACAAATATGTACTAATAAAAAAGAGCAAATGTCCTAGAGTAGCTACCTTCCCCCCGCCAAAAAAAAAGGTAAGATAGCTTTTCTATCACTACAATAAAGCACCCAGCTACCATGATTACAAACAGTTAAACACTTGTAGCATGTCAGGGCTAATACTACCAAGGTGCTTTCAAATAATATAATCACCCATGTATGTAAGCCCATTTTTCAGATGATGAAGTTGAGATCTATAAAAGTTAACTGCACAGGATCAAGGCAGGGTTGTGAACTCAACTCAACTGGTTCCAGACATCTCAGGAAAAACAGTAGTGTCTGTCAATTAACAGAGCTCCTACAGAGCCAGGGATTCACCTCAATGGCGGAAGCCCCTGCCTGGCAAGTGCGAGGTTGTAAGTTTGATTCCCAGTACAAAAAAACCAAAAAAACAAAAAAACAAAAAAAAACAAAACCAGAGCTCCTACAAATCATTAAGGAAAAAAAAAAATCCCTAAATAACCCGATATAAAAAATAGAGAAAGGCTATAACATATAATTACATTAATATGCAAAAAGCTTATGTCTATATATTTAAAAGTTCAACCTCACAAATACATATTTAGATGCATAACTAGGGCTAAACAATGCTGGGAATTGAGTATTCATATACATCAGCAGAAGTGCCTACTTATATAGCATTTTTGGAAGGCTCTCTGACATACACCCTTTTATAGCAATTTTCTTTCAGGATCAAACACAAGCACAAAATGCCACATGTAAGGACACATAAAACTGACATAGTGAAAAGAACTTAACTGGCCAGCAACAGGAGAGAGTTGAACACTTAAGACATCCACACACAGGAAGATTTTGATAAACTATTAACACAAAAAAAGCAACTCATGGAATATGTATATTTTAACCCACTTGTTAAAGAAAAAGCATCTGAAAGATGATAAAAAAATGAGAAAAAGAATATAAAAAAGATGATATTTCTACAAATATGTTGAAAAATGCATTTTTAAGAAAGTTTGCAAGGGTCCACACAAAACCTAGGGTATTAGTGAATACCCTAGAGAAGGGACACAGTTGAGCCTAGGAGCTGAAGAGGTCTTTATACTCAATATTCTTCTCTGTAACTATGTTTTTGTAGCTTTGAGAAAACATAAAAACAAATGACAAGAATACACTATCTTGTGGTCTTTTGTTTAAAAAAGAGGAAGCTGTATAAACCAGTGAAAACACTAACCAATCAAAGAGAATGAGAAAACAATAAATTAAATATCAAGAATAACTATTGACACCTATGAAGATTCAAAGTAACTGACAATAAATTTTATTGTTTCCATAATAGGCTCCAGACAAAATGAAGACAACAGAGACAATGACGACACAGTTAAACTCATCACAAATTAATCTGTTACAAATTTCCAGTGGTTCAACATATTGAAGAGTAAAATATATAAAGAAAAAACAAGAAACATATAAATACTCAGATTTTTGCAACACAATGTAATGTCCTTTTTAAAAAAAAGTTTGCTAATTATGTCCTAACTCTGACAATGATACAAAAAACACAAAATCAGACCTTTTTTCCTAACCTCTTCCATGATCTCGATCTGAATATTACAGTATTAAGAGAAATATGCAGAATAAAACAAGTTTAGCACTCAGAGACAAATAATTTTCCTTATTTTAATGCATAAAGGTACAAAGATTTCCATTCAAAAAATGCTAATTGCTGAAGTATGCAGATAAATAAAATAGATTTGACAACACTATTATAGTCAAACCCAACTAATGATATACTAAAAATATATGTGTGTATACATATCTATATATGCAATTCCTATTCTAGAAAAAAAGGTGCCTTGGTGAAAATGATTCGGAAAATAGTCACTGATGCACATTATGTACAAAACCTTCTGTATAAAAAATTAAAACTGTTTTCAATGAAATTCCACGTTTATATCCCATCTGAAAACTGTACTTGAAAGATAAATAGGTCTACCTAACGGTTTCTCTGTGAAATTGCGACTAAGGCAGCTGTCTTTCCCACAGTCTCTTTTATCCACCTGTCACCACTAGTAGGAATATAGGTAAGTACTACACAGATGCAACCTGACCTGCCAAGGCCGTACCCGGAGCTCTGTTCCCTGTTACAACCGGGGAGAGGAGAGTTGCTACAAAGAATATTTTTCTTTCTTAAAATATACTGTTTCTCTATTCCAAATTAAGCACTTACTTAAGACATTAAGAGGCTGAGAAGCCACTCCATTTGGTGTCAGTCAGAATCAATAGCCCTATAAGAAAGAACTCTGTATTGGAATAGTTAGAAAAGTTTTCACTTAAAGTAATAATGCATCCTTCACCTGCATAGAATCAATTTGGTTTAATAGCTCTTTGCTCCCAGAACACCAGTCTGAAGTTCAAATATGTATGCTCCTGAAGGCCCATCTCAGATATGCAGAGATCTCATAGAAGCAACAAGAAAATACACAGGGAATCAAAACTGTTAAAATCTGTTTGATGAGTCTTATAGCATTCCTCATTAGGAGTAGTGCTAAAGGTGAAGGTGGAAACAAAAATGGAACAGACTGGGGCAACTAAGTTGGTCAAATATTTACACCAGTAACTACTTAGTAAGTCTTTAAGCAAACATGAAAGGGTACATCTCTAGCTCATCATTCCATAAGCAGTGTGGATTTGAAAAATTGAGTATCTTTAAAAAGGGGGAACAGTCTGAGGCAAAAGTTGTAGGTCTGTAAATATATATTTTATATGCACACATGATTGTGTTTTATTTTGTATGTATTTACATATATATTCAAAAGTTGCCCTGCAGTGTAGTTTAAAAGGCCTGCAACAAAGAACAAACTAATTCTAGGATAGGCCCGAGACTTCATACTATCTATATATAAGAAACCAGTGTGCATATATTCACATAATGTAAAATTTATGAACAAAGACATTACTATTAACATTAAGTTAGTAATAAGTTTTAGGCTACTGGTTTTTTTTTACCACTAATCAATTAGGGATGTAATCACAACATTTGTTACATAGAAAATCAAAAATAACAACAAAAGAACACTAGCCAGATTCTAAATTCACAAGAAAAAAGATGTTCAGTGTGGCAAACAAAGTTCAAATTCCAGAGTAGGGAAAAATATCAAAACTTTATAAATCTCTTGTGATGCAATTCAATTACTGCATCATTAGAAAAATAGGCTCATAGAATGATCGGTGCTGCTAAGGATTCTCTCAAGACATCCACCCATGTTTATCTTTTTCCTCTTTTGTTTCCAGCTGGAGGTTTCTTCAACTGAAGGAGTTGTCCTCCTGTTCCAAAACCTGCAGATGCAGGATTGGACACCCCAAATGTCAAACCAGCTGATGCCGTGATGCCAGGATTGCTGAAGTTAAACCCAGATGTACTTGAGCTGCCAAATCCTTATGTTTAGGGAAGAAAATATTCGTATCAGAAGTGAAATCACACACACACACACACACACACACACACAAATTATATAAAAACATGAGTGGTATATTTCTTTCTGAAAGTAGAATAGTAAATATCTTCGGGCCTTGAATTTCTAACATGGAATTTTACAGGAAAATAATTTAACAATTAAATGGAACCCTTAAACACATAAGCTTGGCAATTCAGGCCAAAAGAGAAGCCTCAGCACACAGTAAATAAAATGTATAGCAAACAAAGTTACCAGAAATTTTCCTGTTAATTAAATACATTCAAGCATCTTCCTCCTCAGCCCCACCAAAAAATTTTGAAGAGAAATTTTCACATCATTTGGAATCTTAAACCCTCCAAGAAAGCTTCAACTCACAATGTTAAGGACAATGAATACACCAAAGAGCAGTACGGACTCAAAATTTTTAAGAGCCCTTGTATAATAAAGATCAAGCGTTCTTACTGCCTAGTCAACTAGGCAGTATTATTTATAGTTGGGACACCACTCACTAAATTCTGTATCTTACTATACTAGACTTGCTGATTTTAAGTACTAAATTTTCTATTGGCAGTCAAAAGATCACATCTATTCCAAAAATGGAAGAACGACCCAAATTAATCATCCGTTATAAGACTGTAGTATTCTTAAAATCAGAGGCACTTAGAACTGAAGAAGATTTCTTTGGAACAAAAATAGGTCTCTTGAATGAATAATGATAAAAAGTAGATTAAACTTTTATCATGATGCTTTCATTTTTGCAATACTGAAGACAACTGTTTAATCATGAAGTAAGTCATGAGGGCTCCAACTCATCTCTATTTAGTTTTAAGAGAGGACATGATTATTACATAAAACTAAGAAATCCTGTTAAAAAAAAATTTCATGCTTGGCATGGCAGTGCATGCCTGTAATCCCAGCACTCAGGGAGGCTGAGGTAGGAGAATCACTGTGAGTTGGTGGCCAGCCTGGGCTACATAATGAGTTCAAGGTCAGGCAGAACTACACAGTGAGACCCTGGCTCAAAAAAAAAAAAAATCACACACTTGTCCTTTAGTCTTTAAGAAATAAAGCTATATAATCAGTTAGGCCTTGCCCGCTCCATCCAGGGAGTAGAAACTCAATCAGGGACCTTTTTAGATGACTGAAAATAACAACAATTATCCCTTTAAATGAAATAACTTGCACTTTTAAATTTGCCTGGAATTCAGGCAGAAACACACAAACCTGCACTAAGACTTCCTGAGGGTTTATTTGTTGTTCCAAATCCAAATGTGGAGGCCCCTGTGGTGCTGGATCCAAAACCAGAGCTAGTTCCAAATCCTAGTGGAAGGGTAATAAGAGAAATATACAATGGCACATAAAACACAGGTTATAGGATGCTAGCAAGTAAAACTGAAAAGTATCAAAGGTATAATACAGTGTTGAAAAACGGACTTATTAAGGAAATCTGCTATTTATTCCTGTGCATAAGACTGAGAAGAAACAGACTAATTCTGAAATAAATCATTTATTTATAACTAGTTAGCCTAAGTTTATGACCCATCAGTAAATTTTAAAGAATAAGGCCATAAAATCAAGGTCATATTGATATTTTTCCTCCCAGATGTGTTAAGACATTTTATTGACCATTCAAATATGATTTTAGAGTTTTACGTATATGTGCTTGATGGTACTTCATTTGCACAAAAAAAAGACTAACTTCACAAATAAGTATAACATGCACAACAATGTAAACACTGACATAATTTTACCGTTTACCAAAACGTTCTTCATTAAGAACCCTTACCGCTGACACAAACTCTCAGTATATATAGTCCATCACTTTATGCCTAGTCCATTAACAGCAGATGCCTGCCATACTACCATCAACGTTAACAGTAAGAAACTAACAGTGGGGACATCATGTTTTTCCTCTTGATAATTTCACAGTTTGAAATATTTTTCATCATATAAAGTTAATGAAAATATTCTAAGTACTTGAAGACTTATTTTTCAGGTGCACTACATAAATAGTCCCAAGTCTTTCCAGATGTTGCAATGGCTTACCTAAACTACTGAGTTTGACAGTTATGTTTATCTCTAACTGTAAGAAATAAGACAGCAAAGATCATGGAAATTAGGTTACCTGTCATGATTCCAGTAATTTCTAATGTAAAATACAGTTTATATTAAATAATGGTAATAGCTTAATCGGTCTTCCCTATTATACGTACTTTAGGGGAAAAAAGGGAACTTTATTCATTATATTACAATGTACTTGCCAAAACACAAAGAACTTGCAACTAAACAATACCAAAAAATTATGAATGCATTTGTATTTATCTAACATTTATGCAGATTCACCCAACTTATAAAACTATTAAAATATATTCAATAGCTCATGTATACAAGTATATATACATACATAACCAAGTAAGCCAAAAGTGCTTAGAAATGGATAAGAGTCAGGCCGTCTAACTTACAATAAATTCCTCATTTAAAGTGTTCATTTTCAAGGGGAAAAATAGATAATTACTAGGAGATCAGCTGCAAATTGGATTCCCAAGTAATACTAAAACTAGTTTTAAAAAATTTAATTACAATTAAACTTATTAAAACTAAACTCAAATTCATGATATCAGCATATTGATTTGAAACTGAACAGCCCTATCACTTAATTTTAATGCTCTTTTACATTTAGTAATTACAGAAGTTGGAATGATTCTTTTAAGTTCTAAATCTGATAGCAGAAAGCAATGATTATGTTTGGAGAATCATTTTTGCCAGATGGAACCTTAACTTCCAAAACAGCAGCAGATCCTCTTAGAAAACTTTTTACAGGCTAGTATCAATTCAAATGTATAAGAGTTTAATGAAATATTAGAAAAGTTAAAGTGTACCTCCAAGGTTTGAAGAACCTAAGCCACTTGATTGCAAGCCAGTGCCAATACCTGAGCCGAATGGCGCTCCAAAACTAACTCCCAGAGATGGCTGTGGCCCTGGTATAAAAAACAAAACAAACAAACAAACAAACAAACAAAAAAATGGGAGGGGAAAAAAAACAAATTTGCCTTACTCTTTCAAGAATAAAATTCCTTTATGAAATTATTTTAAAATTGAACAGTGATTACTTTTAACAAATCCCATTTGTTCTTAGAACTTGGGTTTTCAAGATCTTTCTGACCTAACTTATTTGCCGCAAATGATTCATCTATCCAAAAACAATTTTAATTCTCCTGCTCAGAACTATAAATTAAGAGGCTTACCACAATGAAAGACGTTAATCTACTAAATAATTTGAAATCTTTAATGTATTATAAATTATAGTTCTTTTAGATTTACTTCTAGGATTATTTTAGATCTCTCTACTGGTTTTCATATAAAACTAGTTGGTGTAATTAGGTTTTTAGTTCTATTTATTTTTAAACAAGCTCCTTACTGTTAAGAGTCAAGTCTCAACTGATCAAGAGACTGACACTAACATGAAAAAACTATCACGTTACTTCACAAAAATACCCAAAAAACTAGGCATTATTTCTTGTATATAAATCATAACAATAAATAGATAAAAAACAAGACAATGTTTTATTTTATTAAATTTATTATTTCATTTTAAAGCAAACCAATTACATAGTAACATGACAACTCCAACTTGTTCACAGAAAGTGACAACTGAGTTCTATTCTTCAGCTTTGCTACATTACACCACTTATCACCTGATTAAATAAGATAGATAATGAACATTTACAAAGGCACCAGCTGTGTACCTTGACAGATTCAATACATTCAAGATTTCAATTCAGAAGTTCTTTTCCAACATTTTGGAAAATGTACTCAGATACAGAACGATTAGTCATCCTTTTCCCATTTGTTATTTTAAAGATTTTGGCTGAGTTTGTCTGGCAACAATAGCATCAAACGTAACTAGCCCCTCTTTTTTAACTACTATTTTTTTTAAACTAAGAATACAAAAATCTAAAAATCTCTCATTTGATAAATTTATGAAAATTACTTGATAAATTTCATAGTACAATCTTCAGTCTTGTCTTTTTCAAGCACAGTGATCAGTGCATCTCAAAGGTTAGGGAATGCCAAAGTAGTACACATATCAAAATTTAAATTTTTTAAGAAATCAAAGCCTTCAAGTTGTCCAATGAAGAATGAGGTTTATTCCAAAGATAGTGTAAAATATAAAGCATTAAAACAAAACAAAAAACTGAGAAACTACATTTTGCTATACAGGGACAGAAACTGGACTTCTTAAAAAGTTTCTATCCAAAAAATAAACAGTAACAACTAATAGCAGCCAATGTTCTTATACTACTGTTAAAAAAATAAATTAAAAAAATGACTCAAATTTTTACATCCACTTTCAGATCAATTTAAGAATAAAACAACTTTCTAGTAACTCTTTTGTAAAATGTTACCATAGGAAAAAGAAACTAAGCGTATTATTTTATTCTTAACAAAAATAATATGTAGAAAACATATGTCCAGTTTCTCGAACATTGAGAGACTTCAGTGTCACATGTTAATAGGAGGCACTGCTGGTGGAAGACCCTACAGAACAATGCACACCACAGCCCTCAGCCTTACAAGTCACAGGAGTTACGCTTTTTTGTTGTGTGTGGGTCTATTTTTAAGAGCAATAGAACAGAATTCTCAAATCATCAATATTCAAGATAGCAAGAACTTATATCTAACAATGACAAGACTTTCCATTGCACAACAGATACATGATACTTTTGAGTTTTGTACCTTCACACAAATTCTGAAGGCATCATCATTTATAAAACTAGTAGGCAAATGTATAACATTTTTTTAATAGTAAAAACTCATGATAAATATCTCCCATGCCAAAGTATTAGCATTTATTACACTCTGGCTACCATTAGTTTCAATATTAGAAAGCAGAATCTAAATCCTCCAGGCAAAAGTTATGTAAACAGTACAAGTCTACTTTGAAATCTGAAGTCATTCAATGAGAGGCTCTCAGTTTAATAAATAAAATCGAGTTAATAGCAATATATACTAATGACTGCCCAAAGTGAAATCTTCATGTAGAGTAACATTTTACAAAAATTACCATATGATATATTCACCACAACAAAATCAGGCTTAGCACTGTAATTCATATTTTCCAGAACAGAATCTACTTTTTTAAAAGTAAAACTGCATTCACAGGAGGATTAAAGTGCTAAATTTTTTTAGTTTTACAGGACCACTAAAAATATCTAGTGTAATTAGTATAGCAACTCCTAAATTGTCTTTTAAAGTAATTTTTCTTTAAACCAAAAATGCCTTTTCCCCCCAGTTTGAAAAATTTTATTTTTAACTGAATTAATGGGGAATGTTCCTTTGGTTATTAAATACAACAAAAGCACAAGAAACTAAAAGAAATACTTAGTTTTCTATTTATCACTATACCTTAAATGTCCAAACCTTCACTAAAAGCTAGAAAGTAGCTAACAAATGACCAAACAAATGCGTCATCTCTCCTTAAAAACAGCAGCTAAGTCATGTGAGAAAGTCTTATGTAAACATCAGGAACTTTTCAAAGGTTAAAACACAACAGCAAAACCCAGCACTGCCATGGGCTGATGCTCACGTCTGCAGAATGGCCTGCTGGTCTCTCAACTCCCCTCAGCCTTCAGAACAACCAATTCCAAGTCATACATGCCGAAGCGCTACTGTAATTTTTTTTCCATTAAAAAAGAATTGGGGATTTGCTGTTGTCATTTGTTTGTCTCTTTTGCTTTTTGTCTTTCTTATATGTGTCTTTCTACTCTTAAAAAATAAATAAAAAAGAACTGGGGACTAAGGGTATAGCTCTGTTGTACAGCGTGAACTTAGCATGTACTACACCCTGGATTCCATCCCTAGTACTAACAGACACACAGATACACACACGGAGGACCAGTAAGTCAGTTAAGTCCACCCGCCACCTCCAAGAAAGATAAGAGGAAAGCAACCTTCACAATGCAACAGTCTAAGTAAAGCTAACTAACTGGCCACACATGGTGCTCACGTGTAATCTGAGCACTCTGGTGGCTTAGGCAGAACAGCCACAAGCGGGAAGCCAGCCTGGGATACATCATGAACTCAAGGCCAACCTAGACTATATAATGTGGTCCTGTCTTGAAAAATGCAAAAACAAGAAAAAAAATTTTAAAAGTCATATGCTCTGTGCCCATATTAATTTAATTCATAAATCAAAATGTCTATATGCAAATAAACCTAAAAACCTTCTGGTAACTCAACTCTAGTACAGATCAATAGTGATGTATAAAAACAGTTCACAAGCTTGACCTAGCTTCATCTAGATGGTCTAAAATTTGTAACTGGCACTTAGAAGATTTCATGGAGGTTACAGAGCATAAGGAATAACACTCGGTATAACACAAATTACAAACAATAGTGCCATTACTAAATGGGCCACTACCTATGTATCTAACAACCTCACAAATCTCACAATCTTAGTGATACGACTAATGACTAACGTGACCAGCATCTGAATGGGAAGGCATAAAAGAATGGACTTCAGAGTCCAGAAGACCTTAAGAGACAGAATGGAAAAGAGAGGCCTAATGCAAAATTGCTGTCACTGCTGTCTAACCTCTCAGTTTTAAAAATTCATACAACTCAAAGTGAAAACACAGTAAAAGACTGTTTAGGTTGATAAATTCCAATTCCTGTTACCTGATTAGAAAGCCCTTATGTAGACTCCAAAACTGCAAGAACACTGAGAGTAGTAAATGTCCCCTAGTAAAAAATGCCCGGTAAAACTCACGGACAAATTAAAGCATATTAACAAAAGATTCCTAGGATGATTACTCCAAATTAAGCTAATATTCTCTCGCCCCACAAACAGCAAAGACCCTATATCACCTACTTTTGCATCCCTCAAGCCCAGCACATAGTAGGCACTCATAGAATGAACATGTATCTTCACAGGTCCATAGCCCAAAATGAGTGAGTGAAAACCTATGAAATTCTCAAGATCAAAAAATCTATATTAAGCTAAAAACAAAAAATAAAACAAAACAAAACCTTGACAGGTGATTTTGCTTCAAGTTTAATTATTCATCACAGAATATCTTCACTTAAAGCATGACATTCAGTTAAATGACTTCTCTCAAGGTTTATTTATCATAGTGGAAATCAATTATATTTAACAAACACTTAACACTTAACCCAACTCACACTTTAGGATCTACTTTAGGATTAATACTGGCTCTAAAAAGTAAACTGGTAGTATGGTTAGTTTGATTAGCTGGTTAAACAATCATGAGAACGGACGGTCAGGATTATGGGATTGGTTCTTCAAAGCAACCAAACCCATAATGCCTTTTTACAACTTCAGAATACAATCCTACACTCCAGTCAGCTGAGATATCAGGTAGAGCTTATGTGAGCCACTGTTCCCATGGGTCCAGCCATGGAAGGTGGAAGATTTGGCATAAATCCTCATCAGCCCTTTACTGATGGCAAGTCAGTTCTGTCATCTCCAAATGTGAAGAACAATTCTTTAAATTGCCAACAGTGACCAAAGGATGCTTTTCCAGTACAGGGCAGCATGAAAGCAACCCAAATACACTGTTTTTTTTGAGATTTTTTACTCTTTTTGTATTATAATTTGCTAGTGGACTATGTGAAATTCTCAGAAAGACACATGCTATAGAATAAATAAGCTTCACTCAATTTATAAATGATTCATGGAAAAAAAATTGATATTTTCCTATGTTAACTTCAAGCCTGACAAGAAGCTGCAGGAGCAGGAAGACATGTAATAACCTCCAAAAGACCAAATGAAACATTTAAAACTACTCCATAAAAATGTTTTTCTGATTAGAAGTAGAATTAAACCAAGGAACAAAAGGACCTGCCTTCCAGTATCTCACTAATTATTTTTATGTGCTGAACTTCCCAGTTTCTACTTAATGTGTAATACACATCTCAAATATCTTCTGTTCATTACTGTTCATTACTGTTTGAAAAGGTACAAATACTCTCGCATGTATCTTAAAAATTGATTTACAAGGCCTGTATTCTGTTTCCAAAGTACATACAAACAAACCTATTGATTCTCAATACATCTTCAGTCAGTAAAAACATACTTGTCCTGAAGGTGATTATGCAATCCCTATGTCTGAGGAAAATGAGAATGCACCATCTATCAGTATTAAATGGATGGATGGATAACCTCTGACCTTGAAACAATAAATAGCACAATCACATTAGAATCTAATGTTATTTCTAAATGTAATTCAGTAGTGAAACACCATGTTCTAAGGGGTACTACCGCAATACAGCAAATAACATTAAGTAAATTCACAATATTCAATATCTGATGTATAATTATTGCTAGACTACCCTGCATTTGTCAGGTATATTAGTAATTGTGTTCATCACAATTTTTTGATTGTATTGGAACAGCTATTTATAGAAATCTCTTCAGCGCTCACACGAAAGGAAGACTTATTATAATGCTCATAAATGCTCTGCATATGAACAATAAGCTATAACTTGAATGCATTCAGACCTGTAGCAGGCTGTTGCTGCTGTGTAAGTGTTGCAGCCATGGCAATGGCTGCTGCGTTTGGCATGGTGCTGAAGGGCGTGGGTCCTGTGGTAACTCTGGGTGTATTCTGCCATTTCTTAGCTTCTGCCCGCCTGGCCTCAAACACATCTACGGCATCTCCCAGGAACATTTTCCTGTAGCCAAGGTACTGCTCTTTGAGCACCTGAAGAAATAGGGAGAAAAACTTAATCAAGTTCCACTTTGACTACAATAGTATGTAAATGCACGTAATTATGAAATAAATTACCTATGATCAGACACTGCCAATGTTATACATTTCACGTAATCTAAAAATTAAGAATATTGGTAATGTATGTTGATATGGGAACTGATGAGTTTAAGAGTTCTCTCACTCCTTTGAATATTTAACTCTCTACTTTTGTTGCATAGCTTTACAACATGCTGCCTAAAATATTTTGGCTTTGTGAAACTGTTTAGACTAGCCTCAACTAAGTCAGAGGCAAGCTGAGTAATATTTAAATAAGTACTACAGTTTTTCATGAAAAATTTCCCTCAAATACTCAGCCTTCTCATAAACTTTAAAAGCCAGCACCACAATACACTTAAGCACATTTCTTTAAGAAAGCTCAAACACACACATGCTGAGGTAAGATGCCATGCCTCACACAGAAGAGGTGGAAAGGCACAAGAAGGGCTTTTACTTTAATGTTGTACGATGAGAGGGTGTACTTGTAAACCTAGCCCCTTACTGATTCCACAAATTTGAGTTCATAACTCCTTAGTAAGAAAAATTACCAAGTTACCTGGTGCAAAGGGCTTTAAAGGAATGATTTCATTTCACAACAGTCCTTAAGTATTTTCACTAAATATTTAACATTAAATATTTATTGAAATTAGCCTAATTTAGATAAATTTTAGTATCACTTTTTGAAGAGCAGAATTTTCATATTTCTTTTCTTAGCGGAAATAGTTTTCAAACAGCAGAGACTTAGAATTGTACTGCTATAGTTTCAAGCTATTCATTTATCCTTTTGTGTTGATATTCATATTTAATGCTCAAGTTTCAAACTATGCTGCCTTTATAATGAACTAAAGTGAACCGGTTAAGAACTGAAAATAGGGGAAAATGTAAAGCCAGAAACAGGGAGTGTGACGTAAGAAAAACAAACCTTATTACTGACCTCCCCCAAATCCATTACTCCTTTTCCTATGCACATTCTCATATGAACTATGGCATCGGTGTCTCAAAAATTGTAAATCTACTTAAGGTAATGAAATAAAGGCCTGCCTTAAGAGACTTGATAAAGCCGGTATTATGCCTCAAAAAACCAGGGCCGGGAGTTTGGCTCAGTGGCTTACGCGCCTGTCGGGCAGGCGCGAGGTTGTGAGCTCGATCCCCGGTGCCACAAAAAAAAAAAAAAAAAAAAA
>RJWM01016334.1:17830-45723 GCA_004363535.1 Dasyprocta punctata | reverse complement strand
TATTAGACCTGATATTATGGGTAGTTATTTCAATGATAACAAGAGTTACTCTAAGGGGAAAGGAAGAAAGGAAGGGAAAAAGAAAAAGACATAAATTTATAAATATGCATAAATGAGACAGCTAAAAAAAACTGTATTGCTGGGTACATTAGCTATAGAAAAAGAAAATTAATATTCCTGAATTGATAAACCTTGCGTGTCTATGTCTGTCAATATGATCAACCCCTATGAAGGTAACGATATGTAATATTGTAACTACTGTCAAACTTCAACCACCTCAGAGTGTAAACCTACAGTGTCAGATCTGTCGTTGTTGTTGTTTGTCTTTCATGCTTTTTGTTTCTGTCTTCTGTGTCTATTTTCTTTTAAATAAAAAAAAATTATAAAAAAAACTCTTCTGGATTTATCAGACCATATTCTGTTTTTGTTTACGTTGTCTTTAATATCCTGTTGCAAACTTACATCTACCAAGTTAGAATCCATAGGTTTGAAGTCTGTGGATCTGACATTTCATCAAAAAAGAACTGGGATATGTTCTGTACAGGTGCAAACTCTCTATGATGAATGTGATCATTGTGCATATCAAAAGTGTACTAATAAAATTTATTAAAAAAAGGATTCTAAGTAATTCTTATCTACACTATAGCTTTACAATCACAGCTGCAGGAAAGTGTGATTGAACTTAATTTTCTAGATCCTTTACCCAGTTGCTAATCTTTAACTATATGATAAAAACAACACAACATTTGTTTCAATTTTTACCAAAATTGTAAATAGTACATTATCACCCCACATGCCTTATAATTTTTCCAAGATATTTTTGGTAACACATAATTAGTATATTAGTATAATCATACATACAAAACCCAAGTGTAAAAAGATACCTTCTGTTTGACAAATGATACAGTGTTAAAATTTACAAATGTGAATTAACACTTTGAAGCTAAAAAGAAGAACAAACAAGACTCAGTCACGGATGCAGAGGATAAAAGTTTTATATGGAAAGTGACTAAGAGGAAGATGTTAGGCACTTCTCATAATATCATCAGGAAAGGATAGAGATTTTTTGTACTGTTATTATTTTATAGCCAGTCTAACCCTGGGAGGGAAAAGGCTAATGTACAAGGTTTGATCCATATATATAGTGAATGCTTAAATTTAAAAAAATTACATTGAAAGACACATTAGCTTTAACCCTCTTCAAAATAATCCCCCATCTTCAAACATACTTATCCTATCCTTCTTTCCATTTTTAAAAGTAGTATTGAAAGTCCACTTTTGTGAGATCTGAGCAAAAATGCTATGTAAGAATGTTGCTGACCCTGGAAATTACTGAAGACCATACTTATATATTTTTTAATCACAATACTGGCTCTACCCAATCAGCAGCAATAGCCTTGAGTTTAGACTGGCAAACACATAATTGCAAATACTGTAAGTTAATACAGCAGCAAGTTTACAGGAATTTAAAGGTGTTGCAAAATAAGTATTGACACGACTTGAATGACAATAATATGGCACCAAGGGAAAGCATACGATGTTCCAAAAGTATGCCAAGCTCTGGACATGGTGTGGCCACTCTATCCATATCAACTAATCTCAGGAAAATTATTAGTCCTTGGATTCCTCCTGATTTGTGCTTGTGTGTTTTGTGGTATTGAGGATTGTACCCACAGCTATACATATGCTCAGTTTACACTCTTCCATTGAGGTACACCCATCTTCCCAGTCTTTAGCTTCTAAACCTACCTAGTAACTTGGCCATATAAGTAGTTAATAACCATTTTCTGGGACAGCAGCATGTCATCACTATGGATTCATTAAATATTCTTGGTAATGAAGTGGGCTCTTATGATCTTTTATTTTATATTTATTACTTATTGATTGTTGTATGGAGAAATTGACAAAGTAGCAAATTGTAGTTGTCCCTGAGGTCAGAGGGAAATGCTACATAACCAGCTATTAGCTCTTGTTCTTGCTTTTTTTTTTTTTCTGTCAACTTCTGTAACTTCAAAGTTTACTTTTTCTTTTTGTTCTTTGGATAATTTTGTGTGGGCTTAAAATAATTCATAGCTATATAACAGTATTTTACTTCTGCTCTATTATTTTCACAAAATCTGCTCAAACGTTTATTTAAGGTGTAATGAAGTGAGAAATGAATATTTTATCTCTGTGACCCTAATACTAAAAGTAATTGCCAAATCAATATTATAAAAATAAATGTTAAAAAAATTTAAAAAGTATACTAAACCTGTAAAAGATAGCCAAATTAGTATGCATTTATTACAGAGCCACCCTTAAAATAAATATATACACAAATTGGAATCAAATTCGTAAAAAGTCTTTATTGATAATTAACATGATTTATTGTGTTATAGAAATCAGAATTCATTAGGATTTTAAGTTATACCAAGTAGTTCCTTCATCTAATGAATTATTTATGAAATTAAAAAATGGACTTAAGTACCAAGGCATTCCAGGGAGCACAAAGGTTGAAATTCATGCTTTACTTTTGTATGATCCCAATAATTTCTAAAATTACTATAATAAAAGTAAAGATTTGCAAGTCTAAAGAGAACGGAAGCAGGTATGACTGCTACATTTTTGTGGAAGTGGGCAAACAGATAAGTGTCCAGCAATTTATTTTTTATTTATTTTTATTTTTATTTTAAAGAGTATATGACAAAATAAAACCAACTGAGACAAACCAGTGTAAGAGATGGAGTGCTTTAAAACGTTATGAAATCAACAGTAGTTACCATAATGCCTTTTGATGCCTTCAAAATAGCTGCAGATAACTTTAGACATACTATAAATCAAACAGAACAGAATAGAATAGAGACAATAAAACAAAACAATGAATGCAACAAAGAATTTCAAAACAAGCCAATAATAAATACAAAATTGCTAACATAATATATCTTGCTATTCTTGAAATAGCTTCTCCTGCCATTGGACTTAACATAATCAAACAAAACAAAAGAGAATAAAACCCAACCCAACAAAACAATGGAAATGATATAGGACCTCAGAACAAGACTGTAGGAAATCAACAATGGCTACAACCCTCAGAAGGAGACCCTCCCCCTCACCAGATGACACATTGCTTAGCAACATTCTCTGAACCTATGATCAGACCACCGGCCCTACATCTGCAACGTTAGTGAAACATCAAAGCACCATAGGCATCCAGTAGCATTTCACCTCGACAGCTATCATTACAGACTGTGTTTCTCTGGATAAGCCAGTCACTTGGAGGGGAGGAGGATGGTACTTCTTGTCTGACAGCCCTCGCACCGGAAGGACTGGGGTCTGGCTATTCCCTGTTAGGCTGCAGCACACACAGGGTGCTGGTTCCCAGCCTGGGCTTGTTTTGCTGTGGCCATGGTTCTCTCTAACCCTGGTCCATGAATGGTTCTGACTCACCACGAGAGGCTTGGGTCTAGTTGTCCCCAGTTCACCAGAGGCCGCTGCAGAGCACCGGTTTTCACACTGGGCTTGTCTGCTGCTGCGGCCATTGTTCTCTATAACTCCGATTCGCGCCAGTGTTCAGTAATTTAAATGTGGGGAGAACTTGAAATTCAAACTACAATTCAGGGAAATTTAGAGATGTAGTTACTACTGTCTAAACAGTGAAAGATGCTAGCATATGGGCAATAGAGATTGCTGCAAGATTCAGGTGGAAAGAACTTTTTGAAAATTCATTAAGATGCTGTTTGCTGCCTGATCATACTTCACATTTAGTAAAACTGACAACTACTCTTTCTCAGTATCAGCAAAAATGTTCACTTTTTCAGTGAACTAGAGGGAATCTGGACTCTGGTTAACAAAAGTAAAGCAAAGAAATCATGTGGAACACTTGTGTAAAATAATATTCTTAGAGATGCCAGAAACATCTATTTGTGACTTATTTAATTAATATTCTGATTAGAAACGAGAAAGTGTTAATCCATGACCTTAGGAAGAAGTTGGTAAGTTAACAATTTAGACAATAAGAAAAATACTTACTGTGTATTTACAATACAATAGCAGAAGTTAAACATGAATATAAAATACATTTGAGATTATCTTTGACAGAGGAAAACAGGGTAAAGAGATGGAAAGCAGAATAGAGAAAAATACTAGTATTAGGATTTAAGTCTAGCAGTCGCAGGATTTGAGTAATAGATATTCCACAAAGAGATGATGGAGAAAAGGGAAAGGGAAAAAATAGAAAACAATAGGTAAGAAATGCATTTTTGAAGAACAGAAAATTTAATTCTAAACTGAAAAGATCTCAAGAATACCATGTCATAAGAGAATTTCTATGAGAAAATGCTGAAAGATTCCAGAGAAATACTGAGATATTGAGAGAGAATAGTCATATAATAAATACTGAAACTGAAAAGTTACTGTCTCCAAAAGCCATAGTAGAAGCTCCAAAACAATGGAGAAATCACTGAAACAATTTTAGGCTCAAAAAAAGAGCCTAAAATTCTTTTTGACCTAATGCAAATAGTTTTTAAAGCAGACTGGAGTAATTTTTGTTAACAGGTAAAAAATATACACCTTTCCAACCTTGCACCTTTTCCAAAGATACTGCTGATCCACCAAAAGGAGATGAGTTAAAAAGGAGAAGTATGTTAGGATAATTGAGGAGTTACACCTGTATGTAGCAAAGAAAATCTCCAAATACTGGAAACAGGAGAGCGGAAATTGATAGTTTTGCAATGAGTTTGTTGAACTGACAAACAAGATTTGAGAAAAGGGAAAGAAGAGTCCAATATGGGCATTTTCAAAAAGAAAACACAACCAAAGGGGTATGTGATAGATTTTCATGCTTTGAGAGAATGTTTGTAATTATAAAGAACAATTTAGAGACCAATCAGTTATTGGGGTATTATGATACAGAGAACAAAGCAAAATTATAAAAAAACAATTACTTCTTTAGATAACACAAAATTGTACATAAATGTATTTTTCCATGTAATAATGACATTGACACCAAACCTTGTAAATTTTGGCTTGCAACAAACATTATATCATAATGACACTGAGAAAACGAAGGAATGGAAAGCACGTTTCAGAGTTTGGCAGTAAGAGACCAGCTAAATTCCCATTATAGATTTTTGAAAACTGAAATCATGAATAGCAGTGTAAATATGTTATTCAGAAGCATATTGTAAAATTACAAAACATCAACTGGAAGAGTTGCAAGGGATGCTTTCTAAAAAGAAATGGATAGTGAAAAGGAACAATAATTTTTCCCAAAAATGTCTTGAAGTTTTACTTCACATATTATAAAATTGTTAAATAACTCTGAAAATATTAAATAGTATGTGTAAAAAGTTAAGAAATGGGCAAACATGTATTAGTGGTATTTTAATTATCGTTATCTCTGCTCTTTCAAGTGTTCAATTTCTGCAGCTGCCTAAAGTAGTTATGTATAGAGATGGTGGAATAATGCAATAGGGCACCCTAAGATGAAAACACATCAGTACAGTTTTGTATCTTCTTAGAACATTTAGTTTCCTTCTTAGAACATTTAGTTTCCTTCTTAGAACATTTATTGATCATCTAATGGCAAAAAAATCAAATAAAATTTATTGTACTAAAAATATTAGGCAATTTTAAAAATTAAAAATATGAAATTGCAAAACAGAAAGCATTGAAAACTGTCTAAAATTATATGCATAACAATTTTATCATTAGGCTATATGTTTTTCTTTTATTTGATATTGAATGCACTATGGATAGTTGAAAGAGAACACATGCAGAACACTCACTTTTACAGACTTCAAATTATTCTGCACTGTGACAAAATGATTTAGTTAATATTACTAAGATCTTTTTTCTTTCATTATGTATGTTATTTTGCATCCTCTTGATGCCACCTTTCTTGGGAAATCAATATTAATGCTATTTCAAAGCATGATAGGAAAATCAATCCCAGATTTATTTTTCTTAAGTGTTGCTTCCAAGGACCTGTTTACAAAGTTAAATATTTGTTTAAAGACTCTTCTTTGTGACTCAATTGAGAGGATAAATTAATGTATTCAAATAAACTTACAAATATTTTTAAAGTAAACCCACTATAGTTTAATTTTGAAAAATAGGAAGAAATGCTAGACATTTTTTAAGGGATTTTAATTTTTTAAGTTTCAAAATTTTTATCAGATTATATTGGTACATTTTAGATATACATAATGATCACATTCATCAAGTAATTGGGAAAGGGAAAAGGAGGAAAGAAGGAAGGGAAAAAGAAAAAGACATAAATCTGCTTTTTGTATACATAAGGTAACTAAAATGACTATACTGCTGAATGTAATAGCTATTGAGTAAGATTGGTTAATACTCATGATTAGATCAATTTTACATGTCTATATCTGTTAACATAAACAACCATGTTGAGGGTAATGTTATGTAATATCGCAACAATTGTCAAGTTCCTATCATCTTGTTTTGTAAACCTATAATGTTACTGTTGTGGATTTGCTGTTGTCATTTGTTTGTCTCTTTTGCTTTTTGTCTTTCTTATATGTGTCTTTTTTCCTTTAAATAAAAAAAAGAATTTATATCTGTACATATTATCACTTGTTTCTTTTTTTCCCATTCCTCTACCTTTCCTTCAATCTGTCCTCCACTTCTCACTTAAAAAAGCTTTGCTTGCATTCTTTTCTCATTTCTTAGTACTTCTCCTTTCTTTTCTTTCCCAATCACCCCTCTCTTATTTCCCTCTCTATTTAAACATTTTCTTCATATTTCACAATAATGTCTTACGGATATTGGTCGTTATTTACACTTTTGCTTTCTCATATTGGAGAAAGGCTGCAGTATTTATACATGTGTGTTTGATTTATTCCATTTAAGAGTATTTTCTCAAGGTGCATCCATTTACTTAGAAATGTCTCAAACTTATCCTTCTTTATGACTGAATAGTACTTTATTGTGTAAAAAAAGCCACATCTTTATCCATTTACCACCTGATAGACATTTGGGTTTGAAGATTTGGCTATTACAAACTATGCCACTCTAAACATGGGTGTGCATATATTGCTATGTTATGATGCTATTAATTCTTTTGGGAAGATACCCAGAAGGGGAATAACTTGGTCAAATGGAACCCTGCTCCTAGATTTTTGAGGTATCTCCACACTGATTTTCATAGTGGTTGCGCCATCTACAATCTCACAGACAGTAAAGAAGGATTCCTTTTTTCACACAGCCCCACCAGCATATTTTATTGGTTGACTTCTTGATAATAGTCTTTCTTTCTGGGATGTGAAGGAATCTCAGTATTATTTTAATTTGTAATTCTTGAATGACCAGTGATGTTAAACATTTTTTCATAGACTTATCGGTTGTTTGTACTTCTTCATCTGAGAAGTAGGTATTCATCTCAGATGCCCATTTTTGGATTGTGTCTTTAAATTTGGAGGATCTGACTTTTTTGAGATCTTTATATATTCTAGATAGTAATCCTTTGTCTGAGGAATAGCTGGCTACTTTTTCCCCACACTGTGGGTTGTCTCTTCACTCTGTTGGTGGTTCCTCTTGCTATGCAAAAGTTTTGAATTCACTACCCCACCATAAAACTACTGCTGGCTTGTTAGGATAAGATACATGTATCTGTACTCTGTCACTGCCTGTTGTCTACCAGTGATAAAAGTGAACATTTCTCTCTCTCTCTCTCTCTCTCTCTCTCTCTCTCTCTCTCTCTCTCTCTCCATTTTAATTTCTTTTTTTCCTCTTCATTGTTTGGCTGCATCAGAATCTTCTGATAGCCCTTATCGAAACTAGAGATTTAGAGCATTCCTTATGCAATAAGGTACAGTTTTTAGAGTGGATTCTTGTAGACAATAGATAGTAGTTGAGATGGTTTCAAATGACTTGTTCATATTGGTAATATTTTTGCTTTTGATTGCAAGTCTTAATTTACATTTAATAATAATAAATGCTGAACAACCATCAATTAGTTTTTGTCCTGGTTTTGTTATTGTTAAAGCATACACTATACTTCTAATGGTCAAAGATGGATGTTCTCTAGAGATACAAATTCAGGTTCAGGAAACCAGAAGACAAAATCACTTAATTTGTCATAAAGCTTTGAGCATTTGTGAATTAGAAATAAGCCTTGAGGGGCATCCATGCTACAGAATTTTAAAAAGACACTACTGGTTTTGAAAAAGTTTTCCAAGATACATTTATATTTTCAAGAAATTATTTTTTAATAATATACTTATAAATTTATAAATATAAATACTATCTTTGTAAATTAATGCTTCTATGCAGTTTTTACAAAAGCATAATCTTTGAGTATTATTATATTGATGTCAATATTTTTAAAGAAATAATCAAAAGTTCCAAAAGAGGTCCTAAATGACCAAGAGAACAGTGTTATAATTTGCATTATGGAAGACTAGATCTGCTAAAAAAAAATAAACTCTCAAAACAGAAAAATAGTTAAGGATTATCATGAACAAAGGATTGAAAATGTATCTTCTTTCTGAAAGGAGAAAAAAAATTATAAGACTCAGGTGCTCCAAAAACATTCCTCAACCATTTTTTTTTATTGTCAGAATAAGTATAGCATTTCAGCCTAACCAATGTCCTAAAGAAACTGAGATTTTGTAAAACCTAGTATAGAAAACATACAGTCTTTTCTTTTCTTTTCTTTTCTTTTCTTTTCTTTTTTTGTACAGGGGATTGAACTCAGGACCATACGCTTGTCAGTCAAGTGCTTATGCTGCTGAGTTATATGCCTGGCCTGATGTACAGTCTTATCTTGACAAAGGAATGCTTAAACAAAGAAAAAATATGAAACACTTTACTGCATGTCAGACTAGACGAAAATCTGATAGGGAAATAAAGATATTGACAAGGCTGAAGAATATGAGAAAAGCTAGAAACGTGATAAGCTATATAAAGAAGTAATACAAAAGTAAAAGACAATGAAATATTAACAAGAAACCCAGTTGGTTCCAGTGCATTGCCTTCCGTGTCTACAAGGAATTAACCTTTCTCTTATTAAAGAAATGTGAAATAGTGAAATGCAAGTGCATATAAAATAGTAGTATTTAACATTTTCCTGAGTATGTTTTCAAATACTTCTGATTTGCTAGTACATTAACTATTTACCTTGTAAGGTAGAGTGTGGATTTGGAAAAAGTATGAGTATTTAATAGCATGCAGGTGAACAGGAAGATATGGGACATATTGGATGGTTATTTTTCTTGTTCCTTTTTCATTTTTAGTTGTCACTGAAGCAATTTAAATAATTATTGGTCTTTGTTATCGAAATATCATTCTTTCATTATAAAAGTAAATAAAGTTATTATGTTAGATACTTAAATATTGAAGTAATCATGGTTTTACATAAGAGAAGAAAATTTGGGTAACACGTATTAAAAGGTAATAGATATGATAGGAGTACATAAAGAGTTTATAAACATCATTCTAACTCAAATTCCCTTTCATTGTGGCTTTAGGTAACTGTTTAACCTGTGTAAATCATGGGTCATTACTTGCAAATTAGAGAAAATACTAATAATCACCTTAGAAATGCTTAAGTGAAATAACACTTGTAAAGCTATAAGCTGAACAAATAGTAAGCAATAAATTCATTTATTCATTATTATATTACATGTATTTGTCTATATTAGAATAAATTTATATATAATTGACTTTCTTTAAAATTTTAACATTAGTATTTAACATCTAAACTAATAGAACATGAGTGTATTTTAATTTAGAGTTTATTGGTGCCTTTTAAAGCATAAAATTGGAGTAAAGATAATAAAGATAATGCTATTATCAGCTGCAGAAATATAATTCACATACTAAGCATTGTATTTCAGAAAACTTCAACCAAAAATACGACAAAATAAAATGGCAACATACATACATATGCATGCAGTAATAACCACTTTTCTAACTAGTATTTTCAATGAATTATCAGTATATAGGCAGAAACATTAATGTATAAAGTAGAAGCTCATTCATCATCTTGGAAGAAAATGAATTATCTCTTTCCAAGTGCAATATAGAGTATATCATCAGTTATGGAAACCACACTATTTGCCTTGAAGATCTAAAAGCTTATGTTTTCTGAAGTTTTACAGGGACTTTTGTTTATTTGGTTCCTAGAGGCAGAAAAGTCTGTGATATTTGGATGAAGAAATAAAATAAAGACTGCTTTTCTCTTTCTCTGAAAGATTAAATATGATTTTTCATTAAGTTAAATCTTCAAAATCATGCAAATTGATATGTGGAAAAGGTTTTAAATTATAATATAAAAATGCACAACTTACATACCTAGGCATTATAAAGCCTCCTGACTACTGAATTTGCTCCCCAGTTACCCTTTTCTCTATGCTCTAATGGTTCTATTTTCACCTTATCAGGAGGCAACTCTGGTTTACTAGAAAGCAGATAACTTGAAACCATGAGATATTATTTTTAATAGCATGTCTTTGGCTTAAAGTATTAGGAATGGATTAAGGGCCCCTTTGGGTCCTTATATATCTAAGAATGTCTTTCAATTGCTTTGACAATTCAAAGACATTGAGTAATTAAAGAGACTGTAGGATTCCTTTGTTTACTATTAAGGGTATATATACATATATAACATTTTAACAAACATGAACATTATGCATAACATATTCATAATGTAAACATACCTGTTTAATACTGATGTTTATAGTATTCTTTACTTCCAAAATACCAAGAAAACAAAAACAAATAAAAGGTAGAAAGAAAGATTTATGTTTTTCCACATGTCCTTTTCTCTTGCACAAAAATTAGGTGTATATAACATTGAGATTTAAGTCTTCAGTTTAGGAAAGGATTTTATTAATAAAATTTCCTATTGGCATTATCTAAATTTCCTGACCACTCACTTTATATATGTTACACCCTTTTGTTCTTAGCTTAGAATTTCTCAAGATCTTTTTCAATACTATTTTTTTACATTTTCTACTGTATCTGTTTCAATGTTTGTGTTGTCAATTATGTTACTATATTACTATTTTAAAATTATGTTGTTTCATTCTGTTTTGATTTTTTTTTTTTTTTTTTTTTTTTTTTTTTTTTTTTTTTTTTTTTTTTTGCGGCACCGGGGGTTGAACTCACAACCTCGCGCCTGCCAGACAGGCGCTTAAGTCACTGAACCAAACTCCCGGCCCTGGTTTTTTGAGGCAGGGTTGCACTGTGTAGCTCAGGCCAGCCTTGTGCTCGCGTTATAGCCCAAGACGGCCTCAAACTCACAATGCTCCTCCTACCTCAGCCTCCCCGAGTGATGGGATTAAAGGCGTGCGCCACTACGCCCGGCTGTTTTGATCTTTTCTTAATTCCTCAGATACATAAAGAGAGAAGGGGGTGAGCTGAACATAGAAATAAGTATAGATTTGAATATAAATATACATAAACTTGTTTCCTTTTATCTTAAGTGGAGTTCAGAGTTTATTTATATAAGAACATAAATAGATGCTGTTTAAGGCTGATATCTCTGTCCAATAATATTTGTTAATGACATATCCTTATATTTTGACAGATGCAATGTTTTGAATATGATTTCTGTCACTCCTGAGATTTATTTGCTGGAACATTGGAATTTAGGGTGGTGCTATCTGAAAGTGGTAGAATATTGAGTTGAAACTCACTGAATGACCCTTAGGTCATTGATAAGAGGTGAAATAGTTCTTATACCACCACCGGCAGTTCTTTCATGACCATTATAAATGCAGCAAGGATGCTCCTTTCTCTCTCTACTTCTAGTTTAATACGTAGTCCCTTGCTTGATCCCACACACGCTCTTGCCTTTGTCATCTGTACCATGAAGTGAGGCAGCCAAGACATGAAGCTTGTTTTGGAGCCAAATCTATGCTGTTGGTACTCGACCCTCTAAACACTGTGCGCTAACTAAACAGCTTTAGAAGTAGCCTATGTGAAGTCCTTTATTACAGTGATGAGAAACTGACTATACACATACAAAAGTTTAATTATTTATCTTCATGGTTTCAGTCTATTTGTGAGTCTTTTCAAACAGTCGTGTGTTTAAGTACATGTACTTGTTTGAGAAAAGAGGTTGGTCTTTGGTGTAATCTACAAAGTTTTCCTATGAGTTTTTGCAGAAAACTTTCTCCTGGGTAAGATAATAGCAGAGTACTACTGGATCTCAAACTGGAGAAAACAGGTGATCAAAATCTGTGCTATAATTTCAGGTGTGTGATGTCATATGGTGAGTAGGAGCTAAGTCTGTGTTTAACAGCTAATTGGCTCTCAATTTATATTAAAGATGAGTGTCCAAACTGCAACCCAAGAACCACTTATTTATTGAAAATTGCCAACACTGAAATTAAACAAGAGAACTGAGGTTTTAATTGTTGTAAAACAACTCATACGTTAACATTGTTTGTCTTAAGAGAAAAATAACACTTATGCCATAGGTTCACAACCACTGCCTTATACTATGGGTCAATTCTAATGATCTGTTTTGTGTTTAGGAGGAGAGAGGAGTGATAAATATTGTTTTTCTGTCTCTGAAGTTCTTACTGACAATTCTTATTAGAAAAAATTTGAAATTATTTCATAACAGAAAGCTGTTATGAATGTGAATGGTATGTCCCACACAAGAAGACTTTCTTCTGTAACGTGGACTTCATTGCAGAACTATGCCTTAATGAAGTTTCTATTCCTGCCTGTCATTCACAGATACCTGTGTGAAGGGAAAATGGGAAGAGAGGCAAGTTTCACATGAACTCTAATACTGCCACTCCTACATATTTTAGCAACATTACACAGATGCAGCTGGAAAGAGTGATGAGTTAATGTGATTCTTTCTAATCATTTGTTATTTGAACTATAGTATAAATACTTGAAAGTATTGAACTAAAAGATTAAGAAAGTTTTCATATATGAAAGAAAGCCCCCAACAGATTGAATTTGTCTTTCATGTTTGTTTTTTAGAACATGTTAATTTATTTTGATGAATGAAATAGTTACAAATTGAGCATTTAATATGTAAAAGCCAATGTGGTTAAGACTCATATATGCAAGTACTAAGAAATATACCCACCTTATATTCTTAGAAACAAAGAAACAAAACTCAAAGACAAAGTTCAGGAGAAAGAAATGTGGTTGAAAACTAAGGAATGAAGAATGTGCACAATACTGTGCTATATAGGAATAGAATGTCAGGAATCTTTTTGAATTATAAAGCAAGGCTCCTGACTGTGCCTTAGTAAAGATTCCAATTGAGTGAATGTAATACAATTGAGCAGAGATGAGACAGTTGAGCAAACTCTAAGTACATTTAGATCATTGGTGCATCAGTTGAATTTCCAAATGTGTGACTGAATTGACTTCACAGGAAAGAAAGAATGAAAACGGAAAAGAAGTCTCAGTCTTGAGAAACCCCAGGGTTAAATGTGCAGAGAGACAGGCAAGTCAGCAGAATGGCCTGATGAAAGTCACCACGGGTAATGAAAATGAAGGAACACACTAGAAGCATGTGCTTCTGTAGAGGCTGCAGAAGGGAGATGGAGAATGGCATGAGCAGTATAACAAAAGCCATTGCCATTGAAGGAGGGAGTGGTAAAGGCCACTGAGGTTTATTCTAGATTATCCAGAGCTCACTGTTTTTACACGAAAATCTTTGTCATCTTTGTGAGAGAAGTTCTGGTGATGTGCCGAAAAGTTAGAGATGATCTGCAGTGAGTTGAAAAAGATTACAGGAACAGAGAATGTTTTAAGTGCAGCACTTCCAGAAATATGGCAATAAAGGAAAGTTATGAGATAAGCTGTAAGTGGGGAAAGATGGAAAAAAATTAAAAGGAAGTCTTCTTATCTATGTAAATATTTAATTGCATGTGAAAATAATAAATGGGAATAAAAATTTTATAGTATTAGCAGATGAATTAGTGTAATTATGAGGTTTATATTATACAAGGAGAGAACATTAGAGAGAATAGAACTGATAATATACTTAATATAAAATAAAGGATACATACAAAGACTGGTATATGTATACACATATAAAATTTATGTATTAAAGTAAGACAGATACATGTATAATTCTGCTCATATTTCCAAATTTTCTATTATGCACAATTTTTCACCTTTATATGTGAATGATGCATTCTATTTGTGCATATGTGTGCTCATAACTAAGCATAATCTGTAAAAGAAAGGAAAAAACCTGAAAGAGATATTAAATAACCTTGTTGGAATGTGGAACCAGAATTTTTCTTTAGTTCTATGTTTTTACTAATATTTTGTACAAGAAATGTGTACTACTTTTATATTAAAAATGTGTGTTTCTTTTAAAAAGCCACCTTGACCTTAGCAGAAATTATAATGTTTAAAGCTGCTTTTTATTGTGCTATTCTAGCTACTTTTACATAATGTAGCATGGGAAATGATTGCTTTAGAAATGTCCTATGACCTGTCAGGGCAAGAATACACAAACATATTTATGAGGCCTCATGATTGAAGAAGTTAAATGTAGTTATATGGCATTTGATTAAAAGTTTTTGACTCTGATTCTCTCAACCTACTCCAAAATGCTTGTAAAATATGGAGAGAAAAATAGATAAATTTAAAATATTTTCAGGATCCAACAGAAGTTATGCTACCTCTAATTTTGATGATTTTGCAATAAGTAAGCGAGCTGCTTTGTTGCCCATTTTTTTCATGACACAAATTAACTGTACAGCATCTAAAGAATGCAAGTGCACAAATTTGTGCTTTTACTCTTGAATCGATCAGAGCCAGTGCCTTTGCTCTGTATCACAGTAGAATCACTTGACTCCAAGTGCTGAATTTAAAGAGTGAGAATGTACAAATAAATCAGACTTTTCTTATCCTTCCTTCCTTTCTCCTCCCTTGTTTCCTCCCTCCACCCCTCCCTCAAGTGCTTCCTTTCTTCCTTCTTTCCCTCTTCTCTACCTTCCTTTTCCACTTTCCTTCCTGTCTCCCTCCCTGATTATTTCCTTTCATCCTTACTTGCTTCCTTTTTTTGTCATTTCTGTATTGGAGAAGCTTTTGTAAATATGGACAATAATGAAAAAAAGATACAGAATAAGAAAGCTAAAGATTGCTAAATTCAAGTCAGTAATGTACACATCTTCATGTAAAAATAAAATAGGAAGTCATATATATACATTTTATATGTATATTTTCATACAAATATAAAACAAACTTGATTTATAAGTAAATGGGAGTATCAGTGAATACTCAGAGAGAGGTCAAGCCATTAAAAAAATTTTTTTAAAGATAGTAAAATCCAACAGAACATAACAGAGCATAACAAAACAAAGTCAGTCAAGACAAAGCAGCAGAACTGCTACAGAACTTCAAAGAAAGATAATGTGAAAACCATAGTCATTATACTGTATCTTGTCTTCAGAATAGCTGACCATTCCAACAGGTATAGTAGAATTGAAACCAAAAACAAAACAGAATAAAACCAATAAACACAGAAGAAAATAAAGGAAAATATTGATAATAATAATAATGATCAGAGTAAAGCAAAACAGAGAGAGCCATATTGGGCCTCGAAGGCAAAACAGAAGAGAATCCCTCATACTTGCTACACTGCCTACTGTCACCTTCCAGAGAGATGCTCAGGTTGCTGACCAGAGGCCTGCAAAATCTACGAAAAAATACTAACAAATAGTTGCTTAATGTTCCCTGGCTGCTATCAATTTAGCCAGACCTCCAAGACAGCAGGTTGCTGACGGAGGGTGGGGGGAGTGGGGGGGGTGGAGTGTTTGTCCCTGATTCCAAGTGCGCTGGTGCCCTCGAGCCATTTTCGTTCTCCTCCGGGGGTCCAAAGAGGGGGACCCCCGGAAGGCAGTTCACTTGTGTCCTGGTCCGTGCCTGCGCCGCTCCGGTCCGGCGGGCTGGGCCCTGATATTAAAAAGTTAATTTATTTAACATACCCAATAGGATTGAAAGGAATAATGAACTTGATGCTAAATTACTAGGGCCCTTATAAAAACAAAGTCTCAGAGGACAGGGAAATTTTATGAACTAAAAAAAAGCAGATTTCAATTAAAAGATACACAGGCCAATAAACTAGAAAATTTAAGCAACCAAATCTCATTTTAAAATAAGATAAATATACAAGTGTCATTTTAAAATAAGATAAATTTATAAGTGTTAGAATTAATGCAGTTCAAATCTGATAAACATTTGAAAACACCATTAAACTTATCAAAACAGACACTTCAGTGTGACAGAAATAATATTTTTAAATTTTTTAATTCAGTAACTCAAATTTAGAAATGTAGTTTATTTAAATAATAAAGCCCATACATGTATTTAAAAGCCTATTTGTGATATCATTGATCAAAATAATAAACACCAAAAATATTTCAAATATCTAGAATTGTTAAGAAATTAAAGCCAAAAAATGATGAAGTAATATTAAGAAATGGAATTCATGCAGTCATGTATTATTTTCATAGAAAATATTTATTACAACACAATTTTAAAATGAAAAAGATCACTATCCATCTTATATACTTCTAATACCTGAATATGTGGTATTTTATTAAAATTTTAAGGATTTATCTGCTCTCTCCTCCTTCAGCTTTTTGAGTGCTGATCCAGCTGCCTGTGTGATTCCATGAAGTAAAATATTAGATTTTCTGTGAGTTAACTTCATCACACAAGTTGAAGACATGGAGACAACTGGAGACCTATTCATGTTCCAGAGAGGCTTCACTTCCTTCTCATATGTTCACTTAGCTACATGTCTTCTATTTTTTCTTACTTCCTCTCAAATCCTGTCCATCCTCCCAACTGGTTGCCCTGCTAACCTACATAACGTAGAGAGCTTGACCACTCCCACAATCCTGTAAGGACTTAATTCATACCTAAGCTCTATTGAATCACCCCCCAGTGGTAATGCCTCTCTGAGTGAATTCTAATGAATATAGCTACCAATGTGCTACTCACAATCAACACTCCCACTTTTCAATATTAACCACTTATCATGAAGGGTGTATTCGGTGTTTATCATGAATTGTATAACGCGTGTTTGCTCATTTAGCAAAGGCATACGATGTAACTAAAGCTGTTATATTTCCAAAGGAAGCCATGTTATAGAAAACTCAATGTTACATAAGAAACATAAAAATACTATTTCTTAAAGTAAGAAAAGATTTTTTTAAAGCTTCTATCTACCATTGCTCCTTGCCTTAACTGCCCTTAACTGCCCCAAAATGTCTGTGGGTGTTAAGGTGAGTTTCTTGTCTTTTGTGACAAATTCTATAGATTAAAAATACTTATCAATGAAAAAAATCATTTCTTGTATCAACTCTATTGTTCCTCTTGTTTGATTGAAGAATATGATTAGAGATCACAGATACTCTACTTTAAGCTAAATCTATCATCTTACTTGTAGCTACCACTTCTTGAACAGTAGGAAGTCTGCTTTTAGGAGTTTGGACTTTGTTCAAGCAAGCGCTTCAGGGAGGCAGGTAGTTTCAGACATCCCTATTACTTTTTGATATCCTGGAGTATCCTGAAAATTTTCTGAATTGGCTGAAAGGTAGAGTTTTAAAATTGTTTTACTCATTTACATTGCTTTTATTGTTTTTAGAATCTCTAAAATTCTTTGTAATTTTTGGAGGTGTTGGGAAGAAAAGGGAACATTTGTGCATATGAGTTTTTTTCCTAGAGACATGGTTAATTTTTCCAAGAGACAGAATGTATTTCAGAGATAGTGGCCTACATTTAAACCTGGATCCATAAATCATGAGATTCAGAAATTTTTGCCACACAATGCAAAATTAATGGTCAAGTAATGGAATGAACAACTGCTGAGCCCTTTGTTTGAAGAAAACTTTTTAAGAAATCAGTACCAACACAACATACATATAAAAATCATGACTGATCATCCATTTCTATAGGAATATGAAAAATCTCAAGTGTTACATTTTGAATAGGTAAGCTATGATAGAATTTTCCTTTGTATTCACAATGTACATAGCCTCACAACATCTTTGATTTGTCCTTAATTTTACTGGCAGACTTCATTGTGGTACTCAGTAAAACTGAAAATAAGCAGTAGTAAATGTCAGTGATATTGCTTTGAATGTAATCCCACAGAAATGTCATTGTTAAGATAAATGCCACAAAAATTTCTTTTCAATACAAATAATTTAGCCCTAAAGGGTTATAAAACCATTTAACTTTTTTTTCTTCAAAAACGAAAATCCAGTGATAGATATAATTGTTTAGATAGAAAACAAACTTCAGTTAGAGTAATTCAACAGATTTAATCCTGGAAAAATAAAATTTCAGATAGAGAAAGTTGCCTTCTTGTCAAGTACTACAAGATGTTACAGAGAGCCAAAATATATACTGTAAGTTAATGCTCATTAGTTACAGAAGGAATAATTTACAAAGACACTGTGAATACTGAGTTAATCAATATGTAACTATTTCCTCATGAAGAAATAAAAGGTAGGTTGTGAGCCTCTGGTCACATTTATGTTGATTGCAACTCCATTCACGTTTTAGTCTTGGTTACTGATACACTTGGAAAGCAGGCTGATTTGTCTTTCACATATTTCTTGTCCTGGATAACACTGGACAGATATTATTGAAAATGCTGTATCCTACAACACTGTGGTCAGAATAACCTGCCACACCTGAAAATCTGTTTTTCTCGTCGTATTGACTTTTGAAAATTGTGAGCCAGCCAGCCCAAGTGTAGGAAAGCAAATATGTGCCTGATACTAAACGTTGTCACTAAATTCTTTTGGTTTTTAAGTTCACAACAATAATGCCCAAATATGCATTTTAAAAAATCTGTAAGTATGTCATTAATCCACAATGTAGCCACTTTTTTCATGTCTTGCATGAATTCATCACACACTGTAGATCATTCTTCAGTATATTTTAGTGCAGTTTTACCTAAGGATTGGAAAGTTTCCTCTTTCCTTTTCTAGATGAACCACACTGTTGATTCATTACTGCTGAACTCCTATCCAGCAGCACTATAACTCTTGCCTGCACAAAGCTTATCTCATACAAATATTTTCTCTGTAAAGCCCATCATATCCCTTTTGTGCTTAGCACCAGACATCATTTCAGCATTATTTAAGGACCATTTTAAACAGTAAAATCACCAACCAAAAGCACAAAAATGTGAAAAATCTACACTAAATAGTCTCAGAAGTAGTCTTGTTTATAGTGTTTACTATTTCGCTGAAAAAAAAGGCAGATTATCACTTTGTGGATCCCAGTTAAGGATATGTGCACAAGGTGACTTTACATATTGCCCACTCTGCACATGACCAAAACTGACTGCAGAAGTTACACATACAATTAGCAATTAGACAACTTTTAAAACACGAAATTCACCAATAATAATAATAATCAGGTTTATTGATGAAGAAACGCTTTTATTGAGCATGCTTAACTATGAAACAAAGCTAGATTTCGACTGCCACTCTTCTCAGATTGCAAGTTGGTTTTGACTGTTTGGGGAAGATCAAATTATGTTATGGCTATTTTCATGACTATACAATAGAAGACATAAGTTTTACCATATAGTCCTAAATTAGTATACTTTTGAAATTTCAAAATACAAATAAAACCAAAAATGAAGTACATTTGCCTTGAATTTTCTTCATGTTTCTTTCACATTTCATTGTTTCCTATATGGTCTTTGGTAACTTTGGTAACTGGCAATTTATGCACACATGTACCTTGCAAACATAACTCATTCATACTTCTGCAAAGGCATTGATGGCTCTTGGGCTCCCTAAAATTTCTTAGAATGAGGTAGCAACCAACTTGGGAAAGTAGGGAAATCAAGGGTTTTGTTACATTGCACAAGTAGTTAATGAGTTGGCAAAGTGTCAAAATCAATTTTTCCAGAACTCTAGAATCTATTCAAACACATAAAATGGGGAGATTTATTCACAACCAAGCTTCTGCTTTGCAGTCCTGTGGCATTTAAAACTGTCCTCCTACACAGCCCCTGAACCTACATCCACGACAGCCTTGAGTAAGGCAGGCCATCTTTTGAGACATCCTGATTATAAAGGTTTTAGAATGAGGCATGACTTTGAAGACAGATTCACTTTAAGTTGTCATTCTTAACCCCATGTAGATAATTTTCCTGGTTTCTTTCAACTTTTTTTGTTGGATTTTGTGCTGTTTGAATACAACATTTTAAGGGATAGTATCGTTTTGGAGGCTATATGGTGTCTACCATTAAGTTTGGAAAGAGTTTTGGGCAATTACTCAATTTTTCTTGTACTATTCTCTTTCTATTCTTTCTCTTCACTAATATGGGTATTACATCTCTTGAGTTTATTCTATAGTTCTTGGATTTGAGATTTTTTTCATTATTCTCTCTTTGCATTCAGATTGCGAAGGTTCTATTTACAAATTTTCAAGGTAACTTACTATTTCTTGGCCATATTAGGCCTATTGATGAGACATTTAAAACATTATTTCTGTTAGGCAGTTTTTGATTCCTAGCATTCCATTTTTATTCTGAGAATGTTCGTGTTTTCTAACAATACTCAAAGTATTCATTAGTTCTTGCATGCTGTCTCCTTTATTTTTGATTGCAGCTATTAACATACCAGTCACATTTATTTTAAAATACACATTTCATATGTGAAAAAGGGTATAGTGGAGATAGGGACACTTTTGGTGCGATGTAAAAAATACACATGCACAGTAATACCTCGATTTGCGAAAAGTTCTGTTCATAAAGAATTCCATTGGCAAACAGACGCAGGTGTCAAATTTTGCTCCTGCTCTTGAACTGTGCATCAGGCAACAAATACAGTCATGTCCATCTTCCCCAGAATCCTGGGAAGAATTAAATTTGTGAACTGAGGTACCACTGTATATATTAAACATCTTTGATCTAGAACAGAAACAAGCAGGGCAATAATAGAAGATTTGTATTTCATGCTTACTGTAACTACAAGTTCCAGGGACTTTACTTTCTTCAAGTTTTCTATTGCTGTCTCCTCCAAACTTTGGTCTCTCTTTGTATTACTCTTCAGAATGAGTCTATGTCTTTTTAGGCTATATTATTTTTATTACATTGAATTCCTGTTGGGTGTCTAGTAAGATATGAGGGAATATGTACATTATAAAATCTCTGAATTAAATCTTAGTGTTTCAGTGAGTTTCTGCCTATTCAGATATATTTTTCATGTACAGTGCCTCCCTGCTGTCGATTAGACAAGAAGACATGTCCCTGGAAAGAGAAGAATTCCTCTTTTCCATGAGTCTGGAACAAGGCTCTAGTAAATCCTTCCTTGTACCAGAGAACCTGCTGTGGGCAAGACTTTGGGTAGATTTCAAAATAAATACTTCGTTTCTCTCCTCCCACATTGTTTTTTTGAGAAACTAGCAGGTTGTTAATGCCATGCAAGTGGACCCATTTTGGAGCTAGTCTATGCTCAAGGATCCAGTAATTTATCAAGTTTACTATGTAAGTGTTAGTTTATACCATCAGTGGATAATGCTTCAGATAAGTAGATTTCAGTTTTGAAGCTTTGCATTTTATTTTCCCCCTATTTGGAGATTGTCCTGCCTGCAGTTTTCTAGAAGTCCAAGAAAATACACTGATTTTTATTTTCTTATTATAAAAATGAGAATAACAATTTTTAAGCTCTTAATGTATTGATATTAACACTGACAGTTTTAATTTCTAAATGTGTTTATAACTTCCTAATATTGAGGGATTTTCCAGAAACCTTTTTTAATTGATTACTAGTCTATTTCTATGATGACTAAATATAATACTTTATATTCTTTCAGTTCTTTTAAATATAAGTTGTGTTTTAATGTTGAGAACATTTCTACATGTTTTATGAAAATTCGAGAATGTTTAATTTTTCTGCTTTTGTTGAATGGAATATTCTCTAAAGGTCAGTAAGATGAAGGTGATTATAATGCTGTACACATAACTTATAACATTATTAATTTTTTTGTCTGCATGATCTATCAATTACGTATAGACAAGTAATCAAACATAATGGTGAGTTTGAATATTTCTCCTTTCATTTTATTTTTTAAACTCACTTTAAATATAAAGAGTAACACATTAAAAATGAAATGTTACAGAAAGATATAGCTTGGTAACACTAATCAAATAGAATTTGGAGTAACTATGTAAATTACAGACAAAGCATATTTTAGAACAAATGATTATTAGGGATAAAATGACACTAAAATGATAAAGAAAATGATTATCTGGGAGTATATGATAATTTAAAACAATTCTACATTTAACGACAGCATATCAAAATGAATCAAAACCTGAAATGTAGACAAAATGTATCATGTCTTCTTTCCTTTTGCTTTTGGCAATCTGTGTAAGTTTCCTTAAACAAAGTTATGCTTAAATCAATTAAGAATAATGAAATGTCTTTTTTAGATTTACTTATATTTCTCATAGTCTTCCTTACTACATAAATGTTCAGGTTTCTGATCTAAATATTTTTCTTTCTACCTGAAGTACTTCTTTCAACATTTCTTGCTTGGAAGTTTGGCTGAAAATAATTCCCTAAGTTTTGTTTCTTTGAAAAAACTCATTCTTTTCTCTTTCAAAAATCACATCACTGTATATATGGAATCCAATTTAGTGCATTTTTTTACTTCAAGATTTAAAACACATCGATCTATTTTATTTTTGGACTGGTTGCTGAGATCGGATCTGTTACCATTGCTCCTAATTAGTGAGGTATTACCATCTCCCCTGACCCCAATTGTTCTCTAGTTCTTTTCAAGACATTCTCACTGTGCTTGCTTTTAATAAGAACTGCCTTATTTTGTATTTTTTTTCTTTTAAAAACATTGATCCTGATTGCCGTTCTCCAAAGTTTCTTGATCTGTTAATCTATTTCGGAAATGTTTAGCCATCAATACTTCAAATACTTATTCTGATTTTATCATTCTGTATCCTTCTTCTTTGATATTATAATTGCACATTATGTCTTGCGTAATTGCTTTATTAGGTTTGTGTGCTCTATTATCTTTTTGAGTATTTTTACTTTACTAGAAGCTGGGTTTCATTCAGTATTTCTTTTAGCTGAAGTAACTTCAAATCCTTCCAATGCCTTTTGGTTAGCTTCTGTTGTTTAACTGTGGGCATCTGACAAAACTCCTATTGTACCTTCTAGCTTTTCCCACTGCTACCTACTGACAATATTCTGAGGTCATGTTGGTGTCTCCATGAAGTATAGGAAAGAGAATATGTTGTGTCTTCTCAGAAACTGTAGTCATTTGGTGGTCCGAGATTTTATGACTTTATACACTTTGCAAGCATTTCTCCAGTGCAGTGGCTTTTACCTCAGTTCTAAATGTGTTTTCTTTCTTGACAACAGCATTTTCAGTATTTCCCTAAATCGCAGATTCCTATTATTTACATACTTCTTTGACTTTGGTAAGACATGAAGGTTAAATGTGGCTAGAATGGAGAAAACTCCTTCACCCAGCAGAATGAGAATTTGTCAAAACATTTTCCTTATAAAGTAGATCTTGTCATGGAGAAGATTTTGAATGCGTTTAACAATGATTTGTTTTCCTCCCTACCAGAATTATAGGGAGATCTTTCTAGGACATTTTTTATGAGAACTTGAAGTGAGGCCTAGAATTAAAGCCCACAAAAATGTGAAAATATCCTAAGAGTGTGACTCCAGTGAGTTTCTAACTTATACATTAGTTTTCACTTAGCCAACAGCTATTTGTCAAAATTACTAGTTATGCATTATTACAGCTTATAATTTAGATGTATTAATTTCCCAGGAGTTGCTCAAAAATACCACAAATAGAGTGGTTTAAAACATAAATTTCTCTCATGATTCTACAGACTAGAAATCTGGGACTTTTGCTTCTTTCAGGTCCTGATAACCATAGGCATCCTTTGATTTTGTGCATCACAACTGTAACCATTGACTTCTCCACGGGGAGGGAGGCAGCTTCTTACAATGTTGTGTGACTCGCCCTCTGAAATGCAGCTTAAATCAATTACATTTACAAGAGTCCTCTTTATAAACAAGTTCACATTCATAGGTACTGGGGGTTAGGAATTCAGTATATCTTTTACAGGGTAATAGTGAACCATAGCAAATTAATTCTGTCCCAGATAAGCAGATGTTGGCTTAGCCTCTGTAGATACATCTGTGCCTCCAGATTTTGGAGTGGTTGTTTATCTTGAGACATTAATTCTCTGCTTGGTGTAAGAAAATCCACTGAATTTCAGTTTGTTCATATTTTTCTTTTGTCTAAAGACAGATGCGGTAAATTCCAAGTATCATATGTCAAAACTACATTCATGGAGCCCTTGTTATTTGGTTTTATTTCATATAATATCATTTGCTGCATCATCAAATTCATAAATTTCATGATTCTTAGGTTACTATGAAAAGTTTATCCTCATAAAAGTACAAGTACTCAATAAATATATGACAAAATACTCAACATTTTAGCCATTAAATGAAAGTAAAAATTATAATGAGATTTCATCTCATCCCAATTAGATTTGTTATTGTAGAGAAAAAAAAAGTGAAAAAAGTTAAAGACCAAAAGAAACAATGGCTGGCAAGGTTTGGAGAAAAAGGAATATTTAAACACTATTTTTGAAAATGTAAATTAGGCAGTCCCTGTGGGACATGATACAGAGTTTCCTCAAAACAAACAAACAAACAAAGCAATAAATACAGAATTCAGTTATTTTATATATATATATATATATATATATATATATATATCAGAAGAAATAAAATCAACATTAAAAGTGAAATACCTGAATGAATATCCATGGCTATTGGGCAATATTCACAACAGACAATATAGAATTAGCCTACATAGCTTTGACAGTTGAATAGAAGAAGCCAGTATGGTACAGATATACAATGAAAATTAAAAAGGAGAGTGAAATTCTGTCATTACAGGTAAAAAGAATGGAGTTGGAAGATACCATGGTAAGGAAAATAAGCCAGACACAGAAAAAGTATCCCATATTTTCTCTGATATGTGAAGACTGAAAAAGGCGAAAACCTTAAACTAAAAGCAGAAGAGGAGCCATTTAAGGAACCGGGAAGGATCTCAAGAGCAGGGGGTAGGGGAGCACAGGCAGATGGGAAGAGAGGCTAGCATAAGGAAAGATGAGTTTGTCAGAAGCATGATGAATGCATGTATAGAAATGCCACAGTCACATCTATTAATTTGTACAAGCAATATGCGATAATAATTATAGAATTAAAAGAGGGAAGAAGTTTAGCATTAAAAATTTCCAACCTGGATTCTAAAATTTTTTTTAAGTGCATTCATATTTGTGGTTGTAGACACATTGTGTTTACTTTTTTCTCAATGTTTATTTTTTACTTTCTCCATTTTTTTATTTACAACTAGCACAAACTATGGTAGAACAATTATCTAATGTGAATGACGTTTGTTACAAAAAACGCTCCTCATTTCAAGACAGAATCAGAACCCTCAAAAGGATTCTGCTGAGAAAAAAAGAACAAAAATGATGATACAGAATTTCAAAATAAAATATGAGGAGATTAACAATGATTAATATATTGTGTATTGTCATCTTCAAAGTAGTTGCTCAGGTTACAAGATACAGGCATGAAAAAAATCAAACAATGAAAGCATGAACATTTTTTTGATGAACAGAGATTAGTAGTACAGTTATCTACCATATATATAAAATATATATAATATATAATATATTATATATATAAAATCTTTTCCCTTCTTTCTTTTCTCCTTTCTCCTATCCCAGTTGTTCTTTCTTTGTAAGCAGTTTCTTTCTTTTTCACTTTCACAATATCTATTTTACATTTTGTATCTGATTTACTATTTCAGTTTTTTACATTAGCGAGACAGTACGATTATTTACACATAGAAGTCTGATTTATTTCACTTATGAGTATGGTCTTTGTGAATTTCTATATGTGATAATCACAAAATGATTTCTTTTCCTCTCTCATTTCATATTGATTGCTTGACTAAAAGTATTCAAAATGGGTTTCTGTATCTGGAAGGATGAGTATATTTTTTTCTTTTAATTCTAGGATTGAAAAATATGCTTTATTCAGAATGCAAAAGTGTTTTGCCAAATTAACAAATTCACTGCTTAATTTCTGGTAAATGCTTTTCTGGGAACTGGGCTTTAAATTTCTCATTTAAAAAAATTAACTTCTTTGCAAACTATAAGTAAGCACATCAGTTTTTCCACTGTAAAGTCTTTTAAATATTGAGAAAAGAGAAGTTATTTTCTTATTTTATCTTTGTATTTATTATATGAACATTGTTGTTTCTTTCAGGATTGTAGACAAATATATTTGGCACATTCGTATTGCTTGGAAAACAAGTTTTACATCAACATATCGAATTCATAATGTACTACTTAATATTGCAGATACCATTCTCAATAAATGCATACATTTCCAGTATTTGTCAACTAATTGAAGTTTGGATAAGTAAGAAAGCATTTCATAGTATTAGGATATTACAGAGTTTTACATTAGATGCTTTCTAAGGTTTCATATCCATGGTAAAACTCCTGGTGTTCTGGACAATTTTTTTTAAATGCCTCAAAGGAATTCATGGAAAGGTCATTATTTTATGACACTGGCAAATAGGTGGCATAAAATCACAGGGACTGATTGCACCTGGGTGAAAACTATTCACCCAGCTGTGCTGAAGGGAATGGTATCACTTGTCACCTCCTACTTAAACCACTTAAGAGCCTTATACAAAAAAAAAAAAAAAAAAAAAAAAATCAGCCACATGAAGTAGTGATACCATTTTGCAAAGGCATGGTTTTAGTTTTTATTATCTTCCAAATCGAAAACCAATGATATTATTTTAGGAGAACTTGACTTTATTAACATCCTTTTCACTGTCCATATATTTTACTTTTCTCCTTTGTGATTGATTAGATGATAGGCAAATTCGATATACTTCAAGGTATTATTTCAAAATTGGGGGAATATACACAGTCCAGTAAGTTTGTTACTTTATTGGAAATTGCCCTACAATGCCATGAAAAATTTTCCTAGTCCCTAAAATATTCGATATACTTCTTTAGCTATTAAGAATTATTTTCCAGCTTGGCATGATGGTGTACACCTGTAATTCTAGCACTCTGGAGGTAGAGGCAGGAGGATTACCACAAGTTGGAGGACAACCTGGGCTACATAGTGAGTTCAGAGATTGCCTGAACTACATCATGAGACCCTATCTTAGAAAATAAACAAACATACAAATAAACAAGCAGAGAAAAAGGATTCTTTTCCTTTGACAGGGTTCTTATCACACAAAGAGCACTTTAGCTTTTGTTTTGTAAAGCATTCTGATTTGAAAGAAAAAATAACCTGGTTATATTAGCATGATTTTCCAACTCAGACTAGTTTCATTAGAGACTAACATGTGATAATAATAATGAGAAGGTTCATTGCCTTTGATAACTAAGGGGTAAATTATTCTAGACATAAAAATGTGACAATATCTATGGAGTTTTCTTATTTGATGAGTAGAACAAACCTTTACAATATGGAGATCAAAATCATTAGTATAATTTAATGTATACTATGTAAAAATAATTGTTAAGCAAAACCACATCTTTCTTTCTTTATATATTTTTTTATTTTAAAGATAGTAAAATCCAACAAAACATAACAGAACGAAGTCAATCAAAACAAAGCAGTAGAACTGGTACAGAACTTCTAAGAAAGATACTATGAAAACAATAGCTACTATAGTATATCTTGTTATTTTCAGAATAGTTGACCATTCCAACAGGTATAGTAAAATCAAACAAAACCAAACCAAAACAAAACAAAAAAAACCAATAAAACCAATAAAGACAGAGTATAAAATAAGGCCAAAAAAAAAAAAAAAAAAAA
>RJWM01016334.1:0-17730 GCA_004363535.1 Dasyprocta punctata | reverse complement strand
GTTGCTATCAATGTAGCCAGACCTCCGAACAAGCAGGTTGCTTTACGGGGTGGGGGTGGGGGTAGGGGTGGGAGAGAGCTTTGTCCTTGATTCCTAGACTGTGTACCGGTAGGTGTATGGTGGGGGGAGGGCACATGTTTCTCTTCCTGGGGTCCACACTGGTTGCGCAGGCCCTTGGAAGGCAGTCTTACTTGTCTTCTGGTTGGACGCACTCAGGCCCGGCAGGCAGCCTCCCGAGAGGCCCATTCCTTTCTCTTCCTTGGGTCCATGCTGGTCTCTCAGGCTCCTGGAAGCAAAACCACATCTTTAAAAAAGTAGTTTTGGTACTATATGACTGATGCTGTGTGTCAATATGACTGTGTTTCCATGTTATGTAACCTTCAACTATCACATACCAACCTTTTGAGTATCATACTTTTGAGATGGTGGAATAATAAAATACAGATTTTCTATTAGAAATTCATTTCCTGATTTCAGAGTAAAGAATTGAGGAAAAGGTCAAAGATGGGATAACCAAGGAGATAATTTAAAAACTATTGTAATTGTCCAGGAAAAACTATGGTGTCTGAACTCTAACAGTTCATTATTGAAGAACGTGCAGTGGATCAAGAATTCAGGACAGCGACAGATAAGGTCTGTTTATTGTAATATTAATAACTGTGAGAGGGAGAATTCTTAAATGATGGTAGTATATGACATGGAGATAAACGTTTTGTTATTAATAGTGGTTTGTGTACAGAATTAGGAACAAGATTAGGATGGTGTTGATAAATTCATTGTTTATATAATTTTTCAAAAGTACTATGGAATTACAGGGCACTTTATTTGCATCAAGGATTGTCCAACAGCAATCTATTTCTAGTATTATGAAAAAAGTCATGGAATCTAATTTACCTGGTGTTTTGGTTACTTTTTACTCATTGCTGAGACAAAACACCTGACACCCAAAATTAGGGAAGGAAAGGTTTATTTAGCTTACAGTTTTTGGAGGTTTCAGTCCACAATCAGCTGGCTCCAAGGCAGGGTGGCATAGCACAGGAATGACACTTCAAGGCAGCAGCCAGGCAAAAGCAGCCAGAGTAAAAGGGGGACAGAGCAAGCCTCTGCACCTCCTTTATATGGTACACAGGACACCCCCCCTCCCAGGGTGGGTGAAGCTTCACAAACATCCTTGCCTTCCTTTGCACAGGATGAGGATGTTTACAAAGTAAGACCCTGGCTCCCTCCTGAGTCTCTCAGTTAAACTTCTGACCTTCTCAAATTGTAACAATGACCAGGTAACTGTGCTTTATACCCCAGGATGTAGAGCTGCTGAGTTACTTAATTAAGCTGCTAGACTTCTCAAGTTGACACAATGTATAAATCATAGCACCTGATGATCTGTAAATGGAGAGATGTAAACTATTCCTCCGATTTAATGGAATAAGGATTTATTTAGTTTTGCTTCCATTGAAGATAACTGAGTTCTCCTCTTTAATGCTACAAACTCAATTGTCTAGCACATTTTTTTTTTTTTTTTTTTTTTTTTTTTTTTGTGGTACCAGGGATTGAACTCACATTGAGCTAAATCTTGGTCCTATTTTTTGAGACAGGATTTCAGGATTTCACTATGCAGTTCAGACTGGCCATGAACTCACTTTGTAGCCCAGGCTGGATTCAAACTTGCAATGATCCTCCTGCCTCAGCTTGCCGAGTGCTGGAATTACAGGCTGTCTAACCCATTTGGTTTTGTAAATTTCACAAATAATATTACATTTTAGAAACATTTGAAAATATTTTATGGTGATCAACTTATACAATATTCATGGAAAACTGCTTTATTCCACACTTCTGTAACACAGATTAAACAATGAAAAAATGACATTTACCAAATGAGCATTTACTTCACATTATGTTTTTAGAGTTTGAATCAGTAATAATACCTCAAAATATTGATTTACTCTAATTTCTATTGAATTGTAAGAAAACTTAATGGACCCCAACCAAAGACTCCTATATGAGATATTATGAAATAATGCAAAATTTATTTAAAATTTTACAAAAAGTTTGAACTATTGCAAAAGTATTTAGTATTTTAATACTAAAAGTATTTAGTATTTAAGCTATTATGAAAGTTTATTTAAAGCAAAATGAAAAAGAGATTTTGCTATGTTAATCCTATTTCTAGTCATTCTTGTGTAATATTTCCCATTTAATATCTTCCAAAATTTCTCTTCAGAAATGTCTTTTAAATATCTCTATACCCTTTTAAATGTGTTATAGATGCATTATGAAAATCTGTATGTATAAAAACTAACATAGATTGTATATCATTTATCTCATTTTCTTAGGACTTTTTACAGAAACCACTCATTGTATCTTTTTTTTTCTTTTGCTGACAGGGATTGCGCTTACAACCTTATGCTTACCAAGCAAGTGCTTGAACCACTGAGCTAAGTACCTGGCCCAAGTCATTCATTCTTAATACAAGATTATTAAATGCAAAGATGAGGATTTGTGAATTTTTCCTTAATGAATACAGCTTGTCTTTGTGGGGACTGACATGTATCAGCCACAAAAGTAAAAGGACACTTTCTGATAACTGGAATATTTTCTGCGTATCTCATGAGGCAAGATAGCTAGTTTGGAAAACTTGATACTCATATTTCCCTTTATGTGTCTGTAGGCAGTTTTCAGTTCACACATCAAAACATTCTCCTCAGTAAACATCTGCCAATGCTTTAGAGAAATAAACTATATGAATGAAATTTAAATTGGCCTTTTAAAAGATAAAGATGTTTGCTTTTGGAGAAGCATATTTACAATTTTATTTCTTTAAGAAAAAAGCAAAAGATTTTAAGAATTTAGCGAACAATGTTATAGTTTAAAAGTCAAGTTCTGTTTTATTTTATGAGTCAATTCTGTTCTTCAAGTTAGTTGAAAGACTATATATAAATACATATATGTGTATAGAACATAGAGGTTAAAAAACAGAATAATCTAGTTTTCCATTTTGATTCACAAATCTTAGAATTTTAAAATCTTTATTATACAATGTTATATTCATTGAAACATCACATGCTATGCCATTAATATGTACAACTGTATGGTTTTATATATACATTAAAAACAATGAAAATAAAATCTTCCTTAGCAAGCAAAATTAATTTATATTTGCAATTAGTTCTTGTATCCATTTAAGTCATTTAAGGAAAAAATTTCCCTGTTCTTATAGAAGCTGATGTTCTCTTTTCAACAGTGAAGATAAAATAGTATGAGTAGAGGTGGAACAGATTTCATGTTTTAGACCGAAATGGACCAATTGCTAAGGAATGTTCAGTGTATTTTGCTGACAAGGTTAGTTTTTATGATTAGTTCAATAAATTATAAGAAGTGTTTCGACCAATTGGCAATTTGCACCCTTGATAGAGAATGAAAAATGATAGATTATGTGATATACACTGTGTACACACATATATTGGTAAAAGTATTTGAAAAACAGTCACATGGAAGAAGGATTAATTATATTCTGAAAAAGACAGATACTGATTAATAAAAATAATAAATTCTAATTAACCAAAAATGTAATTGAGTGCTTTGAGGATCAGGCAAAATATTTTCATCAGTGGAGTGAAGGTAGAGTTCAGACAACTCAAGAAATTTGGAGTGCAAAGTTTTCCTGCCTTGCAGAGAAAGTCAGACAAAATGATTCTTCAAGTTGCCTCACACACAAAGATTCAGTAAGTTGTATTAAATGTGGAAGTATGGGCCACTTAGGAAACTATGGCTCCAGATCAGTGAAAGAAAGATTGATCTGAAAATTAAAATTTTTCTCATGGTCATGATTCACATTGTTTTCATAATTATCACATAAAACTTTTCATCTTGAAAAAAAGGTGAAAGAATTGATATGATCTCCTTGCCTTTATAATTTTCTTTTGCATTTGAGCATTTTACTTTATCTCTTCATAGCTGTTTTTCACAAATTTAGTTTGGGTCAGGCCCTACAGAGAACTATGAAATGGTCTGGGATAACTCCAATAGTTTAAAAACAGCCCTATCTAGACTACAGTTTCTGGAATTATCTTACATTACATAGTTTGGAACCTACTTTTAGGTGTATAAAAATATATATATTTGTTATTTCTTGGTGAATAAAACTGCTTCTCATTATGGAATATATCTTTTATAAAATCCGTTAATCTGGAGTCAGCTGTCGTGGTATTAATACGTGAATTCCTGCTATACTCTGCTCAGTGTCTGCAGCATATCTTTTATTTCATTCATTTGTATATTTTAGTTTCATGTCTTAATTACAGTTGGTTTCCTGTAGATGACACGTACACGGATCTGCGTTTTCATCAGCTCTGACACTCTTTGCCCTCTAATGGAAGTAGTCAGGCCTTCTACATTTAATGTAAGTATGAATATGATTGGATTAAATTTACCATTTTGCTCCTTATTCATTATTTATTTTTCTATCTTTTTATGCCTATTTTTGGAATGATTGAGTACTATTTCTGTTTCCATTTTATCTCTACTGTTAGTTTATTAGAATATTGCATAAACACTTTTAGTGAGTGCCTTACAGAATATTTGTGTAATTTGTCACAGTTAACTTTACATAATTCTATATTTCCTCATGCATAATATAACTTTAGAAGGGTAAGATTCTTTGTGCTATAGGGTAAAATTTTCTTTGGAAGTTTAAACTTCGCTGTGTACTTAATCTTTTCTGAAATTTTTTGAAAGTGTCTTTCACCTTCTATTACAACTATGGCATTTAACATTTATGTACACTGTTTTCCTTTTTAAAAATATGCTTTGTTAGACCTCTGATATTTTTGTATTTCTCATTTATGAATGTATTCAAAGAATTTTTAGTCAGTCATTGTGTATTTAATGAATACTTTATTCTTGTCAAAGAACAAGTTTCACATATGCAAGATAAAGTTTATGAATCAACTATAAAATATTGCGGTTATAGTTAGCAGTAGTGTATTATGAATTTGAAAATTGTTAAAGAGTAGATTTCAAGCATTTTATCACAATAAAGTAGAGGAGACTGTTAATGTCATTGACAATTAAGATAAGTCACCAAATTTAGTTATTTTGCAGGAATTTAACTTGGCAAAATTTGCAAGGGATATAAGTGTTACCAATTAATCTTCGCTGTCAAGCAAGTACTTGAAGAGCATCTCACTAATAATTTAGAAATGCATTAGGCAGACCACGAGGATCTACAGAAAATTTCAGTGCATTGGGAGGAATAAAGAAAGGAATCATATCAGGACCAAATCTCTTGTCAATTATACTTGCCTCTAGATAAATTCACAGTCATACCTAAGAACATGTTTTTAATAGTTTTTCTGGAAACTGAAGAAACTACTCTGAGACAATGTGTGAAAACCAATAATCAAAATGAAAACACTTAGTCATTGTCGTAGTACCTTTAAAAAAGCAAGCATGAAGGATGTTTGTATCTGAAAGAAGGTAAATCGAAAATGCAAGCTGAAATTATGAAAAAGATTGGAAATTAGCAAGAACAAATTTACCTGAATATATTTATTAAGTTACTTTTAGTAAATAAATAAAGACACTTTGACTCAAAATTTTTACTTGGTTTAACAATATATTCTGCCACTTAACCAAATGTCAGTTCCTTTAACACTTCCAATTCTGAACATGCTGCCTTCTCACATAGAATTGTAAAGGCTGCATGTGTAATTTCCTGAAGCACATGTGTTATTAATTTTTCATAACTTTATTGCTCAATACCACATAAATTAGGAACAAGTTACCATTATTGTTAGTAATGGTTAAGGTTAAACTGTTTTAAAAATTAGATTGTCTACGTTTAATACAATTCAAGTATTCAAGTACTTCATCAGTCTTTGATAAACATGTTTAACATTCTTGGCAAAGTTTTATTTTTTTGCCCTTTTATATCTGACAACACTGCATTATGTATAAACTCACAGGCTTAAAATATTTACATATATTACCTCATTGCAAAGTTTCCAGAAATATAACTGAACATATAAGAAAATACACAAAATACCCCAAGGCAAATCTAGAGTGCGCAGCACAGAATGGGGAATGTGGCTAGAATTAGAATCCCATGGCATATTTATTTCTTCAATATATTAGCCTGATATGTAACTTCACACAAGTGACAGCCTAGATATTGTTGAACTGAATTCTTATCTTTAATGTATTTTATTGTATTTGTCTCTTAATAAGAAAGGATTTAATAAAAGAGTACTACCAAAATGTTAAGAGATGAACCAAACAGTCACATATTTAAAGGTAGGGCTCCCTCAAAAAAATACTCAAAGTCAAATAATCTTCAATACGAAGTTTTCCTTTGTTTTATCTGTTCAGCAAAATTTGAAAACAAAATATAATAGAATGAAATCTCCTTATGAGATTATAGACTAGTTCACAGGAGAAGTCATAAATTAAGTCAAAAGACCCTTCTTCCATAAACAGAGGTCACAGAAATTTTTAAAAATCTATACCATCTTTAGTATAAATACTAGTAAAAAAGAATGTCCCAACAACCTTGTTAAATATCACATCTTTCCTTAATATAGTTTTTTATTGAACTATTTATTAATATTTCATAGTTTTACTGCAATCTCCATTTTGTATATGCTATTAAGTTTTAGGAAACAGCTAAAGATCATCTACCTTATTTCAGAGAGTAGGAAAATAAAGTCAAGAAAAAAAATATCTGGCTAAATTGTTAAGACAAAGTTTAGAATTAGGCGAAAAAACTCCATACTTAGGTGGTCTGTCTACACTATTATGGTGCTACAGTTCGAATATTGGGTGTCCCCTAAAGTTCCAAGTGTTAAAGGGCCGAGCAACATTCTAGGGAGGTGCTATGAATCTTTAGGAAAAAGCCCCTACAGATGACCTTAAGTCACTGAGGACATTCTGCTAAAGTGAACTTCAAGACCTTGACCCCTTTCTCCTTTTCTTTTGCTTCCTGGGTCATGGGGAGAAGTTTGCTCTGCCACAGGCTCTCTGCCATTGCCATCTGGCAGACCCACCAGAGTCCCATAGCCATGGGCATGCCAGATGAAAGACAAAACTCTAAAGCCATAAGCGAAATAAAATCTTTCTCTCTATGAGTTAACTGTATCAGGTATTTCTGCATAGTCATAGAACTATGAATGATACACTGAGTCTTTCCGGAAATCACAAGACTACATAGTCATCAGGAAGTTGACTTAGCTTTCTGTCATGGTCCTGATAGATATCTTAGTCAATGGGTATCACTCAGATTTGCCTAAGCTGTCCTTAAAATTCCATGGTTTGTTTTTATTTTGATTTTATACAAAAGAAACTGCTGATCAATAAGATTAAAGTTTATAATATTGAAGACATTTACATCAGTGTTTGGATTTTTAATCTTAATATGTAGGTAAATATTAGAAACATTCTGTGTTTTATGTAGATTAAACTCCATATGTAGAGTTGAAAAGTCAAAAAGTACTGTTTTTCTCTGATTTTGAAAGTAACACAAAAATATAAAGAGAAATTTAAAAATCTAATCATGATTTAAGTGTATTTCATTTCTGAAATTATGTTTTTCCTTATGCAGGGAGTTGTGCATGTGTCGTCACAAACGAGATATGCAGCAGTTAATTCATGGCAAAATATTGTCTCGTCTGCCTGTATACTACACCCTTACCATTTCCCTCTGGTCTTGCTAGCCACTGATAATTTATTTGTTCCCTAAAATGTTGATATTTCTAGAATGACATAAAAGTGCGACCAAAATGTACAAGCATTTTGAAATGAGAGATGTTTCTTATAAAGCAAATGAGAACCATGATAGTTCAAAGTTCAAATGAGGGCCACATTCAAAGTAGTCAAGTTTATTTTATAAGTGGCATATTTCTTCACTGTAAAAATTGCTAAAATGTCTTCACATTGTGATTCTTCTTTTTTGGTTTGTTTTGTCTTTTTGAGACAGAGTCTTACTATGTAGCCCAGGCTGGCTTCAAACTTGTAGTGATCCTCCTTTCTGTGCCTTCTGAGTGCTGGGATTACGGGCGTGCAATGCCACACTTGGCCTGCATTGTGGTTATTGATGAAAGTCTTCAATATATTTTTATGGAAATAATAAAAATTATAGTATGATATTATGTAAATATGCTTCTCTACTGAATGTGTGTATATATACATATATATATATATATATATATATATATATATGTATATAAAATCAGCTTTCTCTTTGCTGAGGCACACTACCTAATGCCCACAACTTAAAGGACAAGATGTTTGATTTACTTCAGTTTCAGTAAAACAGCTCAGTTTATGGAGATCTGGAAGCAGAGGAGGAGAACAGCATTAAAGAAAGGGATGAGGACCCAAACACAATCCCCTAGGCCATACCTTCACTATTCACCAGGGCACACCGACTATTATGCTTCACTAATACGCTTGTCAGAGTCTACTGATAATCAAATGGGCAGTCCAGCCTAACCGCCACATCCAATATTTTGTCTTAGTTCATACCTATAAACATTTCCTTAAATCACAGTTGATTTCCAAATAAAGACGATAGCAAGTTCATAGTTTCAAATAATAATAAAACTGTGCTGCATACCATAAGTGTGATTATCTTTTTTTAAAATTTCAAAATTTCTGGCATTTTCTCAAAAGTCAAAGTCAGAATCTCTTCTAAGACTCAAGGAAAATCTTAGTGTGAAACTTGACAAAAAATAAAAAACAAGTTATATACTCTCAAAATACCAAGGCCCGGTGTAAATATGCCCATTCTAAAAGGAAAGAATGGAATAGACTGGAATTGGAGCAAAGGAAAACCAAAACTCATTGGGACAACAGTTAAATGCTTGTGCTCTATGTCCACCATCTTGGGTACAAGATGGTAAAAGGGAAGTTCCAAAGGAGTTGAAAAGCCCCATCCTCATGGCCTTACTGATTGTGGACAATACAGCCTCTCTGGTTGGCTGCCAGCTGGGAACATAGCTTGGCCTTTGGACTCTGGTGGCAGTGGCCTCTGAATGCCTGGATGGCTGAGCATAATGAAATGAATTCTGAGGAAGCAATTCTTTGGGAGTCCTTTCCGGAGCAGTGGTCACTGGGGAATGGTGAAGCATACTCCTGGGTCTGTTGGTGGAGGTCTTGGAGGTCTGCTTTGGCATTTATGCCTGGACTCCTATTTCTTCCTTTCTGATTCTGCTCTCCAGTTCTTGTTCCCAGATGTCCTGAACTAAGTAGCTTTTCTCCACCTTACCTTCCTGCAATGATGTTTCTGCCTTGAGCCTGGTGTCCTTGCCACATTTTGAACTCCCTTAAATCATTAGGTAAAATAAACCTCTCCTGTTTTAAATTGTGAGTATAAGGTGTTGAGTCTCAACAACAGAAATGATGACCACCAGAGTAAATTGGTAATGGAGATACAGGATTGTGACTGTGATTATATCTGACCATGTGCTGTAGAAGTTTTTTGGAATTGCTTTGTGAGAGAAGTTTAGAAAGTTTTGGCGCTGCCTAAAGGCTACAACAAGAGCTTGATGGGTGATTTTGCTAAAATCTGAGAAGACTAGAATACTGATTGGAATGCAGACAATAAAGATCAGACAGGAGAATTAGGTTGTGATAAGGACTGTTAACAGCTGAACTTGAGTCCACGTGTGTTATGCACTGGCTGATAATTTATCTTTATTTTTTTCATGTCCTATGACTTTTTGGGAAACTCTTATTAAATGCAGTGGACTAATTGATGGAATTTCAAAGCAGCCTAAATTTTATGCTATGGCATAAGTTCTGCCAAGCACTTTCAGCCAGGTTATAGTGAGAACTGGGATAAAAAAGCAGAACAGAAACATTTGAAAAACTTAAATTTTGACACAAAAAGAGCATTGTCTAAATTTCAGGCCAAAGGAAGTGTGGCTGCGGAAGAGATTAGTGCCATTAAAAAGAAACCAATTACTTTGTACCGGGATACCAAGAAAGATGCCCGAGGGCATTGTAGAGAGGTATAGGGCATAAATAAAATTTGAATATGATACTGGCAATGCAGTCATGTGATAAGTTCATCCATCACATCCAAAAGTTATTTATGCCTTACGCCCCTCTTGTTTTGATGCGAATGTTTAATATAAGGTCTATCTTCATAAATTAAGGGAAAAATACAAGGAACTATATGAAATAGTACATCTATAGACTCATTTGTCTTGCATAATTGGAACTTTATGTCTATTCAACAACAATTCTTCTTTTCCTCTTTCTTGGCAACCACTATTCTGTTATCTGCCACTATCAGTTTGACTAATTGTCTCTTGTAAGTGAAGTTATCAAGTTTCTGTCTGCCTGAAAGTGACTTATTGCACATAGCATAATGTCTTTCAGGTTAATCTCTGTTGTTGCAAATGCTAGAATTTTATTTTTAAGGTGGAATAATTTCCATTTTATGTATATGCCAACTTTTATTTATCCAGTTATCTGTTGACAGGTACTTAGGTTATTTTCTTGGTTATTATGATTGATATAGTAATATGTATAAGAGTGCAGATGTATCATGAGACTTTAATTTTAATTATTTTTATGTACACCCAGAAGTAAAATTGCTGAATCATATGGTAGTTTCATTTTTGTGTTTTTCAATAACCTCCAAACAGTTTTCCATAGATAGTTCAGTCAGCACTTTTATACTATGCAGCAAATTAAAATTCTTCATTAATTTAAAAGTTGTTTTATCTGAGGAAGGTAGTCAAATACTGCAAATATATTTAAAACATGAAAAACAGAAGTAGATCAGACAAAAGCAATATAGAAGCTTAGTTAAAAACTGATTTGTTTTCATTGATTAAGAGACAGGGCAAATTAAAGTAAAATGAGTAGATGCAACAAGAAAGAGCTAAACGTCAACACCTATTTTTTAAAAAAATTTGTTTAATAACTGGTTAAATATTTGTGAAATGGTTAATGCCATATCTTTGTCAGGGAAGATTTATCTAAATTAAAAATATTAGGCTGGACATAGTGATGCACACCTTCAAACCCAGCACTCGGGAAGCTGAGGTAGGAGGAGCGTTGTGAGTTCGAGGCCAACTTGGGCTACAACGTGAGCACAAGCCCAGCCTGAACTACATCGTGGGACCCTGTCTCAGAAATACGAGGGCTGGGAGTTTGGCTCAGTGGCTTAAGGGCCTTCCTGGCAGGTGTGAGGTTGTGAGTTTGGTGCCACAAAAAAAAAATGATTAAATTTATTACCTGTAGCATTTATGGAAGTGAACATTTTGCCTATTTTTCTGGTTGACTCTGACATTAATTACTATTAACAGAATACCTTGAATTAGATGTCCTGATGACCAAAGTGTAATGAAAATTAGTTTCACTTTTACAATAAGGTGAAGTGATTTGTTATCAACTCAAAAGTGACAACAATAATTCACTCAAATGAGTTTTGTTCAGTGTTTGAACTTCAAATTTTTGTAGATATTTTTTATCCCAATGTTCAGCAATGATTTATAGCTGTGTCTGAATTATTTCATTGTTTGCATTACTTAGGTGGGGAAATTGTTTACTACAGCCATGCATAATATACAAAAAACTGACCAACAAATGTACATCGAGGTTCTATACTAAAAATACAAGATTCTTCAATCAGTTACACAATATTTAGTACTTAATTTTGTTTTTAGCATCAATGAATAGATGATACATTTGTCTTTGGTGGATAGTGCTTTAATTGGTGCAAAGTAAATCTCCAAAGAAAATTATTTATAAAAGGAAAAAAGTGTGAATAGTTTTATTTTTTCTAATAATGAAAAAAATTTATTTTTCTAATGTCATCATATTTGATCTTTTTAATGCATTGAACTTAGGTAAGAGATTGTTGCCTTATGAATAAGTAGATGTATAAAGAGATTTTTGCCTGCGTTAATCTCATAATAGGTTCTCTGATCTCTAGTTAGAAGAAAACAGACTTTAAACAATTGCTCAACGGTTCCCTTTGTCTTTTAAATCATATCAAGCAATTGATGGCACACCTGCACCTTGTTTCCAAATTTAACGTATTTTTACCACAAGTTACATCCTCAGGAAATCTAAATAATTATAAATTAATATGATGTATATTATGCTCTCATTTCATGCAGAATCTAACAAGGGTGCCAAAATTAGAAAGCCCTATTTTCCAAGTACAGTTTAAAATTTAATAGCAAGGATGAGAGAAAAGTACAACTATTATGGAAGCTTGAACAAGAACAACAACAGCAAAAAAATCACATTAGAGAAATATACAGTTTGACATTGATATTTAAAGAAGGAATTACACTTGAAGATTAATGCTATGAAAAATAAATATCAAATATTTAAATAAAATTATAAGGCAAAACTGTAACCTGCAAATATATTAGAAGTCAAAATAACCTTAGAGAATATAGCAAAAATGAAGAAATATGAAGTTTAAATATACAGTCTTGGTTCTCAGTAATAAAGAAATAATAAATGGCTAAGCAATTCAATAAACATGTTGAGTTTAAAAAGATAAATAACATTAACATAGAAACTGGCTTTTAATTACTTAAATTTGATTAGAAAAAAAAGTAGCAAGCATCCTCTTTCAGTGAACGTGAATATTTAAAAGTTACTATAGAAATAGGTCCATCTATCTCAAATTTCATCAGTCAGGGAAGGATTTTTGGAAAGAAAGATTGTTTATTGAACCCTAAAAGTGAATAAGAATTATGCAATTAAAGGCAGGTCTGGGAAGAGAACCAAGAAGCCAATTTGCCCTTTCCATCAACCAGCAGCAGCCATGTGGGGCCAAGAAGAGAACCAAGAAGTCTATTTTCACCCTTCCCATGAGTCAGTCAGCTTGGGAGACAAGACCCACCTTCCCCTCTACCTGCCCCATGTAATCAGTTGGCTGATTCAGAGGATCACAGCCTGAGTTGACAGCAACTGAGATACAAAACCAGCTTAATTCTTGTATTGTTTGATTGACTTTGCAGGCCTAAAGCTAGTAGTCTGAGCATCGATTGAGAGGATAACAATATGCAATATAGCAACTATGGGGTATTTCTTTCTGTCTTGTTTTTGAATTCCAAAATTTTCCTCACTTTTTTTTTTCTATTTGATTGTTTTGTTTTCTTCAATGTTCTATTGTGACTGGTTTTATTCTGTTCTGTTTTGTTTGATTTTATTACGGCTGATGGTATAGGCAGCAATGTTGAAGATAACAAGAAGCATTATGGCAACTGTTCTTAATTTCCTATTATCCTGTTTTGAAGTTCTGTATCACTTTCACTGTTTTGTTTCAATTGGCTTTATTTTGTTTTATTTTGTTTGGCTTTATTCTCTTTAAAATAAAATTTAAAAATAAAGAATTATGCAATTAATATGAGTACTGGTACAGTGTTAATGTGCTTTTATTCAAGCATTTCTGTTTATCTATAGAAGAGCTATGAAACTATATTTTAAGTATTTGTGAATCTATTTTCTGACTCCTTCAATTGATATTCATAATAATACTATATATCTCTCTACTGCATGATTGGCTAACATTATGAGTACTCTAGGTGTATTGTCTCTTATTCTTGATACTATTTTTTTGCTTTATGAATATCCAGATATCCTTATGGAATGCTTTGTTAGTTACCATTCTATTACTGTGTCATTAAGTAATGTATAGGATTTTTTAAATTTGTAATAAAACAACTTCATTAGACAAAAAGTCTACATGCCACACAATTTACAAACTTAAAATATAAGATTTGATAGACCCTGGCACATCACCAGAGTTGTACAACCACAACCACAATCAAATTTAGGTGATTTTTGCCATCATAAGTGAAAGCATTCTGGGGCCAGGGACAGTAAATAGTCCTCTAATATCATACCTCCATGATCCACTCCCTTTACTAGGACATGCTTCCTCTTTCCATCACCTCCCAATAATGACATCAAAGTTTGATCTCATCAGTGAATTACTCAGCAAATGAAGTGAAAGTCATAGACATAAAATCATTTGCTGGACCTCATCTCAAAATATTGCTGCTTTAGGGATCAATACCTCAAAGCATAATTCTTCCAAGGATGCTTCATAATGAAGTCCTAACAGGAGGGTAAAGAGAGCAATGTGGTTTTAAATTATTCTATTGTCCAGTTAACCTAAGAAAAACAAGTGAGACAAACAGTACTGCAAAATAAATAAAGGTATATTAAATAAATGCCATTAATAATGCTATATGATAAGAAATCTTCATGAACTACAAAATAAATGGATGATTTAATATTACCTAGAGCTGTAGACCCCCCAAAAAATCCAAGTTTCAAATAAATTAAACTGTAAAATGCATAACAGTTTTATGATAGTTATTTATCATAGTATTATGTCAAAGGTCGTTTATGTGGCAAGTGTCATGGCTTTTATGCTTTTTATTCTGAATAGTTATTACACTTTGTGGATACACACTTTTTGCTGGTTGTTAGATTTTTGATTGTTCTCACTTATATCCCTGTGAGCATGTATTTTCATTTCTTTGTGATAAATTACTAGGAGTGGCATTGTTTAATGTGGTCGATTTGTAACTAAAATTGTAAGAAAGTGTCAAGTTGTTTTACAAGGCACTATGACATTCTATTTTATTCTCATGTATGAATAAGTGCATTTGTAACACTCCCTACTGCTGTCTGTTTCCTATATATCACAATAATTTATGGAGTATGATGGATCTTATTTAGCTTTTCAGTTTTTTTCTACACTAGGGAGATAATATGATATTTACACATTCAAGTCTGATTTATTTCACTTATGAGTATGTTCTCAAACTGCAACCATTTACCTATAAAAGCATTAAGTTTATCCTTCTTTATAGCTGAGTAGTACTTTTCATTTTTGTGGATTCTCTTTGAAGAGCAAATGTTTGCTAATTCTTAAATTTCTTAAAATTTTATTAAATGCTCTAAATTAAGGTTCATGGTATTTAAAATTCAGAACATTTATTTTTGCCTTTATAGTGTCTGCGATTTTTCTAATACCATTGAAAAACTTTATCTGTACATATTTATGGGGTAAAAAGTGATGTTAACCATTTTAGCATAAAAATTAAAACTGTAAAACTGGGCAACCCACTAGGGACGCCTACTGTCTTTCTCAGACAGACTTTCTTTCCTCAATAAATATAGTCTCCTCTAAAAACAAAACACAACAGAACAAAAATCTATAAAACTACTAGAATATAACAGAGGATAAATTCTATATAACAATAGCTTGCACAAAAATATTTTAGATTTCACCCCAATGGCACATATATGTGACATAAGCAAAATAGACAAATGGTATAACATCAAAGGGTGATGAAAATCAATTTTTACCTGTTCAGATGGCACTGGGGAGAGTGACAAAAATGCAAAGATCAAGACATTGTTCCAAGACTATTTAGTTGTTGCAGTGTTAATAAATATGATAACAGTATGTAATAATTAAAGTTCTATAACCAGATATTCCTTTAAGCATTTCACATGTATGAACTTTATTTACTATTAGCTCTGTGAGGTAGGTATTGTCATTTTACCCTACTACACACTGCACAATGATATGTAGATGATTAATATTTATCAATATTACATTTATGGGAGAAAATTGGATATTAATTTGGGAAAGTTGACTTGATGATGTGGACTTTTAATTCAAATTGAGATTGTTGAATCTTTTAAAAAGTAGAGAGAGAAAGTTGAAGGCTGAATGTAAGCTGTAGATATATTAGTCTCATCACACTCAAATGTTTCAGTGTTAAATAGTATGCAAGGAGCAATACTGGGCTGGCTAAGAAAAGTCAGTTTAAGAGACCCTTGAAGAAAATGCAATTGTAATCATGTCACCAGTCCTTGTCACATATAGCATTTATATTTATCTAGGGGAAAATAGTTCTTAAACAGGAGGTGCAAAAAGGAAATTTTGAAAAAATAACATACAAATATGTTGAGAAAAAAGTAAAAAGAAGTGTCTAAATATACCAATGAAACAGAGCAAGCTGTCAGATGAGTTAGAATAAAAACATGAATTCATATGTCAAGAAATCTGAATGACTTCAGTTGCTAAAAAGGTCAAGACAGTTACATTATAAATACAGAAACAAGAAAACATCTAATCTTCATAGAAAACTTGAAAAACAATTTGATGTTGGGAACAAAGATTTAAGAATAATCAGAATGCTGTTATTTTGAAATCTGAAAACACTTAGCGGGGAGACATACTTCATGAGAAATTTGTAAAATTTCTGACATAGGCGAAGCTAGCAAATTAACTTGGCAGAGAGATGGGTTCTGAACACTGTTCTGTTGTGAATTAGGAAAAGACAATAAGAAAAATTGCAGTGTTTACTTTCAATGTTAACTTTAGTTTTCATGTGTTCCTTATGAGTTTAAGTGCGAACTGTTAATGATGGCAGCAAAGAAAATCTGTCTGCATCATGGATTATATAGGGAGATTTAATTTTGGAAATCAGACTAATCATGTCACACTTTGATTATGATGTTTTCTTCTAAGAGTTTAACTATGTACATAGGTTTAAAATATAAATAAAGTAAGAGAAAAATAAAAGCTAGACAATAGGAAAACAGAGAGAGAGAACTTTCACAAAAGTCTGGGACCAAAATGGAGAGAGGTAGGTAGAAGAGCATGGGAAGGGGATAAAAAAGAACTAAGATTTTTTATGTGCATGCACCAACTCCTCATGATTAATGTAGTCTGTGTGTACTGATTTAAAAGGGAAAAATAAAGACAATAAAGAAATAAAAGATAATTTAGTATGTGGAGATGATAGATGAATTAGATGCTTCCTTCCAACACAAAAGAAATTATTTTTTGACCTGTAGTTTCTGATCTAGACAGATAATATATTTATAAGTGAAGTGAAATTAAACATGAAACAGTGTTTATTACTTGTATTGAAGGTTACTGAGCACTTCATTAACATGTATGCTTTTTAAAAAATAGCAACAGATTTTTATGAACCTTTCTAAAAGAACTAATATAATCTACAGAATTTTTTCATATCTTACCACAGACTGGTAAAATTTCATATATTTTTGAGGTTTCTATTTTCCTTTGCTTCTATGAATAGTGTAATATTTGTAAAATTAACATATTACTGACCAAATGAAAATAATCTACAGAAAGAAATTATAAAACAAATGAAGAAAAGTAACAGGAAGACTACTCCAAAAGTGATAAATGCACTTATTTAGAAATTGATGTTTTGCAAACTGCATCTCCCACATGAGAGTTGCATGGGACAGATAAAAAAGTCCACTATCCATGACCCAGCTTGACCAGGCAATGCCTAATTTCCACTTCTGTAATGCCTGCAGTGGATCCCAAATTCTCCCACTCCTAGTTTAGAGAGCTCTTCCTCTTTCTGTTAATTCAGTAGCTAATTAAATAATTATAGTTGTGCATACTATACAAATTAAAGGATTTCATTTCATTTCCTATATGTGCAAAGCATAATTAGATACATTTTAGTACTAAATTCACCCCCCACCAGTGAGCTCTTGGGTATAATTTGGATTGAGAGAGCATTGCAATAGAATTTGAAGTATAGAGTAAAATATTTTCATGCAACTCCAACCCTTGTTTAGACATTGACATAAAATGTCACTGCATACTGATTCTGTCACTTAAAGATGGCATTTAAAAATATCAGTTTGTTATATATATCTTATTTAAACTTCACTTTTCAAAATTAAAATATG
>RJWM01016333.1:0-45698 GCA_004363535.1 Dasyprocta punctata | reverse complement strand
ATGAGGCAGAAGATAGAGAGGCCTGGTAGGAAAGCTGTCCAGCCAGCTGCTCAACACCACCACTGTAATGGGCTCCACATGTTCCCAGAGGTAGATCTTAGTGGATGTGGACTAGAAAGTAGATTTGCCAGTTTTCCAAAGTATATTAAACTCAGAGAAAATAACTCAGCTAGTGAAACACACACACACACACACACACACACACACACACACACACACACATACGCACTCACACCCCCAAAATTGGTTGTAAAACCAGAATCTCTGCTCACTATTTTATAGGGTAAAGGGGAGCATCCAAGTCGACACACATGTTTCCATCAGCTACCAGAACATTTTCTCCTCTTAAGAAAATCCTCCCAGCAAGATGAATGATAAAAGGTTGTTAGTTAATGCAGTGCCTGCCTAAGTGAGTAACCAGACCAGCAGCATTGTGAGCCTTGGGATGCTGGTGGAGCTCTCTGGAGACACAGACCAGAAACCTGTGCTTCAGCCAAGCCTCCCCCTGATCTCTATGCCCACAGAAGCTTGGCATTCACTGGTTTAGTGAGCACGTAATTTGAACAAGAAGAGCTGCACAGAGAACATGCTCATCTAACAGGCACTAGAGAGTCCCTTCTCTGTGGGAACACAAGGATTATAAAGTTCTTTTCCTAAGGCAACTCACTTTGCTAAGAGAAAAGTGTGGAAGGATCTAAATGCTAGAGAATGGTACAATAAAGCTAGTACATGCTTCTGTTTGAACACCTGGGAAAGAAATTCAGCCTGAGTTGGAAAAAAATTTTAAAAAAAGAAAGAAAAAAAAATTCCTATGCAATAAAAGTAACACCCAAAAGGCCTTGAATGAAAGGTTATTGAACCAGTCAGCTTTCCATTACCATAACCAACACATGAGATAATTTATAAAGAGGAAAGCTTTCGTTTGCCTCACATCTTTGGAGGGTGCAGTCTGTAGTCATTTGCCTCTACTTCTTTTGGGCTTGTGGCAGCACATTTTACAAAGATGGAGCCAACTGCCTACTCCATGGCCAGGGCACAAAAGGCTCTGAGGAGAAAGCTAGATTCTCATTGCTCCTTTTGAAGGCACAACTCCAATAAGCAGAAGACTCCCAGTGAGTGCCAACTCCTAATATTTCCATCGGTTCCTAACAGTTAAACTCAAGAACAAGCCTTAAGACATGAGTCTTTGGGAGACACTTAAGAAGCAATCTATAGCTGGAAATGGTGGCACATGACTTTAATCCCTACACTCTGGGTGGCTGAGGCAGGAGGATTGCAATTTGGAGTGCAGACTGACCAATGTAGTGACTTAGCTGTCTAAAAATAAAAGCACAAAAGAGCTGAAGATGTTGCTCAGTGCAAAAGCCCTGGGTTCAATTCCCCAATATCACACACAAAAAGAACCCTGCATCAGAATATGATTAATCAGATTGATAAAATGGAGATGGTATTTATAGCAAAGTAGAGGTTCTGGTTTCTATCCCCAGCACTGCAATTTTTAAAAAATTATATTTATATAAGTATATATATAATAAATATATATAAATATATATAAAACAAATATAAATATATATATAAATTAAATATATGTTTGCTATATAATTTATATACTATATAAATATAATTTATATATTTATTTATATATAAATATAATTTTTATGTTATATATAATATATTAATTATATATAATATATTATATTATATATATTTATATATATGGCAGTGCATATTAAAGTAAAATGGATAGCCAGGCGTGGTGGTGCACACCTTTAATCCCAGCACTCGGGAGGCTGAGGTAGGAGGAGCATGGTGAGCTTGAGACCAGCTTGGGCTACAACTCGAGCACAAGGCCGGCCTGAGCTACATAGTGCGACTCTGCCTCAAAAAAACAGGACTGGGAGTTTGGCTCAGTGGCTTAAGCGCCTCCCCTGGCAGGTGCGAGGCTGTGAGTTCGATGCCCAGTGTTGCAAAAAAAAAAAAAAAAAAAAAAAAAAAAAAAAAAAAAAAAAAAAAGAAAAAGAAAAAAAAAGGATATTAAATTGGTAGTAATTTAAATACCAACAATAAAAAAAAATGGCTAAGTCATTCAAATTGAAATTGAAGACTGTATTTTGATTTGTCTTCCTAAGATACTGGTTCTTCCAGTCATAAAACATTAAGCAGAAACCCAACACATAAAGCAGCTAGCTGTGCAAAGCTGTACTGTCTGAACTCAAAGCAAGGGGTCCTCAGCTCCTTCCCCCGCCTCCCATGGCACCCACTTCAAGCACTCTGGTCAACCTGGGGTCCGAGGCTGTGTCTAAACACTCATGGTGAAAGAAAATGGAGCACTAAAGGAGAAATCTTCACTGTGCACTCCTCTGTGAAAGGAGAGGGATACAATCTGGCAGCCTCTTTTCAAGGCCATATTCCAGGGTCAGACTTGGAAGAGGTGGAGATCACATTCCTGGCTCCAGAGAGTGGACAAAGGCAAGTGATTGGACTTAGGAGGGGAGGAGCATGCATGTTCTGGTGGTCAGAATCTCAGCACTCCCCTAGTCCTTCTGGGAAGGAAAGAGCAGGCTTGGCAAGGTTAGGGCCACAGGCACCATCAGCCCAGGCCTGCCTCATTCCATCATGAAATTTACAAGGAATTCACAAGTACCCAAAATCTACATCTGACCCCACCTTAAGGTTGCTTTGCAGGAGTAAGTGCAAAGAACATGCTTCATTTAACCCTTGGGTGGCTCCACTCTGAAGTTTTGAAATGGAGGTCTAGGAGCATAGACCTACCCAGGTTATATTCCTACCCAAGTCTTGCAAATATTTTCTTTAACTTGGCTGCTCCCCATACTTGTGGTTGGGTTTTTGTTGATTTGCTTTGGTTTGTAACTTTGATTTGTTTTTGTAGCTGGGCATTGAACACAGGGCCTCATACCTGTTAGGCAAGAGCTCTACCACAGAACAACAATATTTGAATGAATATTTAACAAGTGAGTGTGTATGCATTTGCATGCATGTGTGTGTGTGCGTGTGTGCACATGTGTGTATGGTACTGGGAATTAAACCCAGGGCCTTCTCACTGAGCTTCATCCCCAGCCCTCTTTTCATATTTTATTTTGAGACAGGATCTTGTAATTCTCTAATTTGCCCAAGCTGAACTCAAAGATGTGGTCTCCCTGCCTCAGTCTCCTGGAGTGACTATTTAACCTTTTGTCTCCAAATTTCTGAACAATTACTGCAAGTTGTTTTCTTTGATAAAAAAGCATATGGTTCAATGTTGTTCTTTATATTACTAATCTGACAATTTTTTATCTTACTCAGGGTATTTATTTATTTTTGTTTTGCAAAATGCTTGTTTATCCTTCTCTGGTGCTTCCAAAGGTATATATCCTATTTTAATCCTACTTCATATCATCTTTAAGTTTAAAAACATCCTTACTTCTTCACCAAAATGCCAAAGTATATTCTGATACCCTAATGCTTGAAAAAGAAACTTATTCCTATTCTATTTCTTTCATTTTCTCTTCCTTGATAATATGAAGCGAGATTTTTTAAACTCAATTATTAGTTTTTCCATTTTGCAGAGTCCTTTTCAGAAAATTACTTTTGCCATTAGAATGAGATTCTGCAACAATATTTAGTCTTTCTACCAAAGTATGTTGCTGTTGAAATCTTAATTTGATTAAATTTTCACGAAGGAGTGTTAGCTCAAGTAACTTTTTATTGAAATTTTAGTTGAGGTAATTATAGATGCAAGTGCACTTGTAAGAAATAACAGAGAAATCCCGTGGACCCCTTTACTCAATTTCTCCCAACAATAACATCTTACAAAACCATAGTACACTATTACAACCTAGATAATGAAATCGAAGCCAACTCCAGATCTTAATTAGAATTCACCAATTTTATTTGGATCTATTCATTTGTGTCTGTCTGTGTGTTTAGATGCATACATGTTTGTCTCATGCGTCAGTCAGCATATCTACCACCACGGTGCCTATACAGGACAGTTTCCCCACTGCAAAGATCCCTCATCTGGTCCTTTTCTGATCACACACTCCCTTCCTACTCCTCATCTCTAACCAATCTCTAATCCTTGGCAAGGACTCTTCCATTTTCCATTTCTTTTTGCATTTCCAGAATGTTATGTAAATAGAATTCTATAGTAGATTACTTTCGGCTTTTTGCATTCAGCTTAATTCTCTGGAGATTTATTGAAGTTGTGCACATCAACGGTTTGCTCTTTTTTTATGTGGGGGAATGCTAGGTCCTTTGAATGCTAAGCAGATACCTTCCACTGAGTCACATCCCCAATCCCAGTCTGTTCTTTTCTAGTGCTGAGTACTATTCCATAATATGACTGTACTGCTGTTTAAGTGATTATCTTTTGAAAGATATAGGTTGTTTCTAGTTTGGGGTTCTTACTAATAATGGGCTGTGAACATTCATGCATAGTTTTTGCACACACAAGTTTCCATTTCTCTGGGATAAATGCCCAGAATATAATTGTTAGCTCATATGCCAATTGTACATTTAGTTTTATAAGAAACTGCCAAACTTTTCCAAAGTGGCCATACCACTTTACTCAAACAATTATAGAAAGAAAGACATGGATTTATATTATATTTTTGGGATCTTACTTAGAAATTTCTTGCTGTACCTTTACACATATGATAAATTGGTTGGAAAAATAAATATATACTTATTTCATGATGATTTTTCCTTCAAATTATATAGACTTTCTTCCAGTACCTTCTGAGAGTCTATGCTTCAGAGAAATGTGTTTCTAGCCTAATTACTGTTTCTTTGCAGACAACCAGTCTGTCTTGTTTCAATACTCTATGCAGTGTTTTCTTTTTTGAAAAGGCATCATGTAATTTTTGTTTTGTTTTCTTTTTGTGGTACAGGGAATTTAATCCAGGGCTTTCCCACAGACCTATATTCCCAGACATTTCTATTTCTTATTTTGAGACAGAGTTCTGCTGAGTTACCCAGGCTGGGCTCTCATTTGTGACCCTCTTGCCTCAGCCTCCCAGAATGCTGGGATTATAGCCATGTGACACCATACCCAGTTTATACCTGATATATTTTTAAGTCTCTTTTAACAATGCTTTGTGAAATACTGTATTTTCTCTCTCCTGTGTTAGGCCTTTATGTTGGCTGAAAAAATTCAATTGTGTTTTTGACTTGAGAGTCTGTTGTTTTGAGCTCCCCAACTTTTTGTCCACCCTGTTTACTACCTACCCCCTCACCATTTTCTATTTGTTCTTTCCTTTTGTATTCTGGGAGACTATCTCACTTTCTTTGTTTGGCTCAGCGATTCTCCTTTCCAGAGTCAATCCAGCTTTTGATCACTTTCAATTGGCTTTGAATTCTTCTATGCAATTTTGATTTTATTTCAAACTTTCCCTATCTCCCATAACTTCCATTAAATTTACATCATTTTATTGTCCTGACCTCAGAAAATAATCTCCTTACACCTGTCTGCCCCTGCTCCCAAGACCATAGTTTCTCACATTCAAAGTCATCGAAAATGCTCTTTTAAAGACTAGTTCTCACAATAAATCATATTCAAAGGCATGATTCTTCCTGAATTTTCAAAATGACATTTCTTTCTCTTGCACTGTAGTATTTTAAAATATTGTTTGATTCCAGAAATGCTCACAGAATATAAACTTCCCTATATTCCCCTTTTTAGGTATTAATATTGTTGTACAATCACTGGAACCACTGCCTACTTTCAGAACATTGCTAGTATCCCAAAAAGAAACCATGCACCCAGTCAGCAGCTGCCACCTGGCAACCCTTAATGTGCACTCTGTTTCTGCAGATTTGCTGATTCTGGATTTCACACATGAATGTCATCATACAAAACATGGCAACTTGTGTTTAGTTTCTTTCACTTAGCATAATGTTTTGCAATATTTTATAAAATATTTTATTTGGAGTGCAGTTTCAGGTTCACAGCAAAATTGAATAAAAGGTACCAAGATTTCTTATATATAGTAGTCCCCACTTACCCATGGGGGACATGTTCCTAGACTGCTGTGGATGCTTGAAACCATCACTTGTACTCGAGTTTCTTTGTGTATCATTATTGCTTTTCTATATGTAATACCTATGATGAACCTTCACCTTGTCAACTGGAGGACCCACTTCACATCTTCTCTTTGGCATATTCAAAGTGCACTACTGGCAGTTTGTACTTTGGAGTCATTATTAAGTAAAATAAAGGTTATTTGAACACCACAGTAACATGGCTGTGGCTCTGGTAAACAAGAGGCTAAGTGGCTAACAGAAGGGCCGTGTAGATAGCAAGCAAGGATATTTTCGATGAAGCAATGACACATCTCCCAGGAGAGATGGAGCAGAAGGGCAGGAGGTTTCATAATACTATTCAGAATGGAGCACGATTTGCAGACTTATGAATCACTTATTTCTGGAATTTCCTGCTTGATATTTTTAACTGTAGCTTCCACAGGTAACAGAAACTCCAGAAAGAAAATCCATAGATAAGAGGAAATTCCTGTATGCCCCATCCCCATGCCTGTAGTTTGTCCATTATCAACACCAGACTCCAGACTGGCAAATTTGATGTCACCGATGGGCCTACACAGACATACTGTTATCGCCCAGACTCCATAGTCTTCAACACGGTTTGCTCTTAATGTTGTACTTCCTAGGGGTTTGAACAAATGTTGAATGACACATATCCACTGTTAGACGGTTACGCAGCTTAGTTCACCATACTATAGTCCTCTGTGCTCTGCATTTTGAAGTATTTCTTTAATATTTAATAGTTTATTTGATCACATTCTCTCCAACGTGAGTTAATTTGTCACTATGCTTGTCAAGAGATAGCATAGCTGCTCATGGGCAATCAATAAGTATTAGTCAACTACATGAAAGACTGAATGAATGACATGTTAACTATCAGCCCTGCTTACCTCTTGGGAAATTGGTAAGCACCATTTGAAAACAGGTGGGTCAAAATGTTTACAAAATGAAAGATATCATTAAAATGCACAGTATTGTTATTATTAAAATCAGTAAAATAGTATTCTAAAACTAATGATATAAGAAAAAAAAAGATTCTTTTTATTTTTGTTTTTGTCCATTCAAGGCAACGCCACAAAATCCAGGCAAGTCATTCCTACATTGTTTTCATAAATAAATCACAATTTTAAAACATTTTACTTACAAAGTTCCATACATACTTAGAATATGTTCTAAAAAAAAAAGAGTTCTTTACAGGACAGTAGATTTTCGTTCAAATCAGAGGTAACACGTCAGAAGTCTGATCAAGATAGACTGGAGAAGTGAGGATTGATAAGCCAACAGTAGGAAAAAAGACTGAGAAAAAAACTACTAAAATTCTGGATTCGTGCAATTGATTGTGTAATTTAGATGCAAGTACTCTACTCTTAGAAAACCCTGTGGGTATCATTTTATCACAGTGTTTTGCAACAGCCAATATTAATAGTGATGACTAAGACCATTTAATTGGTGTGAGTGTACTCTGGATAAAAGGCAAAGAACTGATTAGTACACATCTTCAGAATCATTTTCACTCAAAATTCTTCTTAAAAATGTGGTGCTTTGAAGGACAATTCTCAACTTGTGGTAGAGGGATATTACATAAGTCTATGTCTCATTCCTCAAGGTCAAGCTCTCTGTTCCCCCAAGGTCTGTAATAAATGTGCATCTACTGGCTCTAGCCAAAACCTTTATCCTTCCTCCTAACCTGAGGACATTGCATTCAATGTTTCTCAAAGCATAGTCCTTAGGGTCTGGTTAACATATCTAAAAGTCTGTTTGTGAATTCCTTTAGTGGGTAATTCATAATTCCACAGATATTTACTGCTTATAACTACTAATTTATTGCTTGCTAGTTGAGATACTAAATATAACTAAAATTCAGTATCCATAGACTAACAGCAAGTTCACTGAGTTTAGCAAAGATTATAAATCAATATTCTCCTAAACAATATGGCCATCGAACGAGACCTCGACTTCACTGAAGTCCCTCTGCACACACAGACTGTAAAATTTACATTTAGGGGAGGGGTACTTTATAAGTTTGTCATTTTTGCTGTTTTGAATCAACTGTAATGTTTAATTATTGCCATTTTTGCTGTTCAAAATATGAGTTACTTTTTAACCTGTGATTAACTCATTGTGTTGCACATTGATTGGTTAATCCTACAGCATGGCAAAACATAGTAGCTTCAACATTTCTGACATAAAACTTCCAGTTACTGAGCTTTAATGCATGCAGGTAGTGCATTTCAAACATGACTCAATCCCTACTGATAAAGCATGTATAGAAAATCATCCCATATTTTGTTTTGTAAAATGCTCTTGTATGTGCAGTATTAATACTATCAAGTTAACTATGAAGAAATTACTGGACTCTTTTTAAGTTTATACAGCATAATTTTATAAAATAAAACTTTGCCTGGAAGATAATAATTTCCTGTGCATTGTAAATAATAAGCAATCCATATATGATTCCACCAAGCTTGTGAATTTATCTTTCTCTAATTCTTTGTAATCTAAAAGTTATTTTTGACTAAAAATTGGTAATGGGAGTTAAAGTTTAAGGGTTTTTTTTCCCCCACTTTAAGGAACTAAGGTTGGGATACAGGGGCAAGAGGCTTTAAGAAAAACAGGGAGTCCTGAAGGGATAATCTTCTAGATTACCCAAATCATACTGTTCTCCCCAGAATGAATCATACTGTGTTGATGCCAGATGAAGTAGTGCTGTACATGGAGACCCATCCAAAATACTTTGCCCATGAGCTTCGTAAACAAGCTATCAACAAGCATATGTGACTCTGTTTGCCTGCAAAGGGAATCTCCTGGCTCCTCTGCCTGGTCATCTGACTCTGCAGAGAACTTACTTCTGGACAGTTTTAACCAGGCCAAGCTTCTCTGTTGGCCAAAAGAGTGTAAGACTTTTCATTCCCTGGAATGTGCTGTTCTGCCCTCAGCACAGAATGCTCCAAGTAGCTTGCTTCCCACTTCAGGGCCCAACTCATGCCTCGCCTCTGCTCCAGACCGCTCACAGCAGCCTCCTCCCAGAAGGTCTACTGTCTTGCTGTCTTCAACTGCAACGCACTACTTTTTGCCTTATTTTTGGCCTCTCAATCTTGTCTCTTAACAAAACAAAACATCTTTGACTCATGCACTTCACTTTAGCTTGTATGCTACCTTCAAAATTCTTAACGGATTAATCCATTTCCATATCATTGGTGGGAGGTCTGTTTCATGGCTGTTCGTAAGGGCCACTAGTAGTCTCGTACTAAGATGAAGAGTTACACAGTCCTAAGGCTGAGTCTCTGCTAAAATGAGTCGTGGGCATCTATAACTACCTACCTGCTGTGGTTTAGATTAATCTGAGTGTGTGTAAAGTTACATGTGCTGGATTCTTTGTCCCCAGAGTGGTGGTGGTGGTGATGGGAAGCGATAGAATTTTTAAGAGATGGGATGCAGTATAAGGTGATTAAATCATTGAAAGCATGGCCCTGAGAAAGGATGAATGTAGCTCTTATGGGACCCCAGTTAGCTGTTGTAAGAGCAGGTTGTCATAAAAAGAGCAAACTTGGTCCCTGAATATCTCTGGCTTCCTGTGTCACCATGTGGTAGTCTCAACACATATTCCTGCCGTGACATCCTCACCAGAGGCTAAACAGATGAGACCATCCAGTCTTGGATGTTCAACCTCCAAAACTATGTGCAAAATACATCTCTTTATAAGGTACCAATCTTCTGATATTCTATTAGAGTACCAGAAAACACTAATACACAGTCCTATTAAATATGTCCTAGATGCACTGAACCACTGCTAGTCTGCCCCTATTCCTGATGAGCTTCAGGAAATACTGTAGAAACATTTCACAGGGAGAGGCACCTGTACAGTAAAGAGATGGAGGCCAATTTTATAGTTGTGCCTCTGAGTCAGTGGTTGCAGCTTGGGGAAAAAGAGAAGAAATGAAAAGCTTGTCCCCTTACTTTTAATAATTTTTTGAGCAGGCATGCTTTATCTCCATAAAGTGATAAATAGTAAGCTACCGCTTTTCACCCTCAAATCTATCTCAATTAACTTTATAGTTTGTGAAAATTCCTCAAAGATTATGTTGGATAATTGTTTTGAGATACATTTGTGTATTTCTTTACCATTTTAGAAATTTTATTGATAAGTTAAGAAAGGCCAGATGCCATCACTTTAAAAAACAAAAGTATATTCAGCAAAGCACTTATATTGAAATCAGGGACCTCCAAGTTTTAAGCATTTATTTCGTAGTTCTTTCACAACATCCAGAAAATAAAAACACTAAAGTAGCTTTAAAAAACAAGGATCACAAGCAACCTGTAGAAAGTCCTTAGAGGCATCCCTAAAAATTACTACCAAGTATATTTAGTTGGAACTGGATTGGGAAAAACAGGTTTCTCCATTCTGTATCCTTTAAAATATATGATCACTTTTCACAAAGTGGGTAAGAGGAAGTTTCAAATACCTCCTATCATCTATTCCTAGCTGGGTCATCCATGGTCTAAAGGTAATAAAAGAAATCCACGCCTGTATCACTGCCAAGGTACTGATTGATGGCACACATATTTATCCTCACTAGATCCATTCTTCAGTCACTCCTTATTGGCATTCTCAGTCTGCATTTATCCAAAGGTTCCATCTCGATGGGGAAGAAACTCTGTTTCATGGGCCTGGCTTCCTGGGTATTTGTAGGGGACCTGTTTCTAACTCAGTTGTGGTCCTAAGCTGAAGACCCACCCCAGCCTACAGTTAATTCTCTGATTATATCACAGATATCCACGTAAACCAACCCTGGAAATGAACTCTTCCTGTCTGTGTTCTTTGGCTCAAGTAAGAAGCAGAAGAGAATAAATTTTACCCATAAGTACACATTTCATTTTACATAGAATGTTACAGGTGGGAGCCAAGGTAAGAAGAGCCCTAGGAGAGTGCTGTACACAAGAGAGGAACCTGTAGATCTGTTAGAGAAAACCTCTTTTTGTATAAAGTGTAGGTGTTCCCTAACACTGGGAGCATTGGGTGAAGAACAGGTTTCCAGCTGAATCAAGAAGAAACAAACAAGATAAATATCTATCAGCAGAGAAAACAAATGGAGTGCATGGACCTCAGCAACTTTCCACTGACAGAAATCCTCATGGACAGAAGGGCAGATACTTGGGGCCAAAGGTCTGGGTAGACATCACTGAAAGAGAAATGGCCCACCATCACTGGCTGGGATCTGCAGTGGAAGCATAGCACCACAAGGAAAAAGAAGTAACTGGAAGCATTGGAAACATAGTTCACCTCTGAAGATTACTTTTGACAAGAAATACAAGAACATAGGGCCGGGGAATTAGCTCCACGGAGTAAGTGCCTGCCTGGCAAGCGTGAGGTCATGAGTTCAATCCCTGGTACCAAAAAAAAAAAAAAAAAAAAAAAAAAAAAAAAAAAAAAAAAAAAAAAAAAAAAAAGAAAAAAAGAAGAAAGAAATACAAGAACATTTCAAAGGACCTCTTGGTGCTCTCAATAAGACGCAGGAACTGAAAGCTCCAGGGAAAAGAATAGGTTGGGTAGGGAAAGATCAAAGATAAAGAAAATTTGTAAAAGCAACAGTCTGAGAAGCAGACAGCAATGTTAATTTGGAAAGTATAAGTACATATGCATATACATACGCATATGCATGTACATATATGTATATATCATGTGTAACTGTTTAAAGCAGCATAAGTTAAAATACTAATAACAGTATTAAGGAGAGTTTTATTCCTCATAATTTTCTGCATTATCTGTATTTTCTGAAGTGAACACTGTTTCATAAATAGGAGAAATAAAAGAAATGAATAATGCTACTATGTTTTAATTACAAAGGCAATATAATAATATAATAGAAAAACTTAATGATAGGAAAGATGTATGACTCAACCACCTTATTAGCATTTTGGGAACTCCGTTCCTTACTCCTTTTATATTTATATTTTATATGTATTTGATAGTGTTGCATATATATTTTCTGTCCTGTTTTTGATTTATGTTACTTAGAGATTTCTTTTCATTTTATTTTGCTGCATAGTCTATATGAGTGTTGGTGAAATAGCCACAAAATGTATCACCAAGAAATTATTCAATAGTATGCTTCATGATTCTTTCATAGTGGACATTTAACAGACTTTCAAATTTTCAAATTATAAGTAATGGCAAAATAAACACCTTTGCACAAATTATCTTTTAATTCTTTTAGATTATTTAACATAGGTTCCCTAAAATAATTATTATTCTTGTTTAATCCTAGCAATACCTGATCTAAATTAGGTATTAATATCTTTTTCATTTTATAAAAGAAGAAACTGAACCTCAGAGGAGGGAGTAGCTCGTGCTGAGGCTCACCATTGGTGAGAGATCGAATCATGTTCACACCAGGCATTCTGCAGGATCCGTTCATTTTGCCCTCTGAATTTCCAACACTGGTTCTTTACAGATCAGCATTCCTTGTAGCCATGCCTTATGGTTCACATTTCTTAGACTTACTAACAGTTGAATGTGTGAGTTTTATTTTGAATGATTGTACAAGCAAGGAGGACAAGGGTACCATATTTTTGTCCTAATTTCTGCATGCTACACAATGGCATTTCTTTCTTTACTGACAATGAAGATCACTGTCTCAATAGAGAGATATGTTTTCTAAATAGGGAGTAATAAGCTCATTCCTGCTCACCAGATCATAGACTCCTATAAGCAGGAGATATTCAAAACAATAATCAAAGCAAAAAAAAAAAAAAAAAGCACCCAGCTTCAAAAAACCTAAACCAAAAAGTCTTCCAAGATTAAAATTAATGCATTAAAAGCAATCTATGTGCCATGTGGATGCAGTGTTCTAGGTATAATGCAGTAGACTAAAAGGCTTCTTCCAAAGGTCTCAGGAAAGAAATCCAGGGGATTAAGTGCACACAAGTGTTGGCATCAAAGCTATAACTTGAAACTACAGGTTTCTACATAACAATAATCACAGCAGCCCTTCACAGTCTCTTAGATCACCTTATATAAAAGTTGCCCAGGTTCCCAAGGGAAAAATGGAGAGAGAATATGTAATGAATTCTAAATGGCTAAGAAATAAAGTCACTGCTCTGTATCCGCATAACATCCAGATTGCAAAATCCATGTTTTACCTAGAGCATTCAACTCCTGATTGTTGAACATGATGGCCATCAAGTGACTATGTTTGTTATAAAAATGAAAGACTTCTACAGTTAGGGTTGAGGACAACTACCAGTGTTATGTGATTAGTAGCTGTCCATTCATTGGCACCTACTTCCCAGTAATCCTTCCTTCCTCACCCATCCAAATCTCCCCATGGAGCCCCAAGGTGCAGCAGGATGGAAGGTGGGGCTCAGGGCAGGGACAGCAGCCATGACAAGGGTGGGGTAAGCACAGGCAGACTCACTCAGCTCCCTGGGGCCTGGGTCTGAGTGGCAGACTGAGCAAGAAGGCTCAGCAACTTGACATCTCTATGCCTGTGCACAGATAATCTGCCTCCCAGTCCTCTGACTCCTTGCCAATTTCATATTGTTGATTATTTGCCTTGGATCCAAATTTTTGTCCAAATTCTTTTTGGACTTGACATTTCAGGTCTCTTTGTGCTCCCAGGACTGTTCTTCATCCTTTTCTCTAATGCAGCAGCTGTATCTTCTCCCACTTGAATCCCTGGCTCAGAGAACAAACTGCTGGTCCTAAAGTAAAAGTAAAACTTTGATTTCTGACTTGATCTGGAAGGTGTGAAAACCAGAATTGTGTGCACACTAAATCTTAGGCAGAATAAATAAGACCAAAGAATTAGAAGAGGTCAGAATTCCAGAGGTCAATGGACAACCCAAAAGGATTTAAGAATTTTATCCCCAAAGTTTATTGAATATTATTTTTTTTTAGCACAGCAAGCTTTGCAACAATATAGAAGGCATCTATGTTAATTAGCTTTCAATTACTGGACCAAATACTGAGATAAATGAACTTCCAAAGAGAAAAAGTTTATTTAGGCTCTTGGTTTCAGGGGTTTCAGTCCATGGTAAGTAGATTTCATTACTTTAGGGCATTAGGCAAGGAAGCACATGTAGCATGTGTGGCAGGGGAAGGTGCTCATCTTATGGCAGTCTGGAAACAAAAGGAGAAAGAAAGAACATAAGGGATCAGGTTTCCACCCTCCTTTCCAAGGGGACATCTTTAAGGACCTACCTCCCACACACTAGGCCCCACTTCTCAAAGGTTTCGCCATCTCTGGAAGGCGACACACTAAGGAACAGGCATTTAACACATGAGCCTGGGGAGGCGGGGAGATTCCAGATCAAAGTTGTAGCAAATCACAGTAATACATTATAAGATATAATGGCTTTTACTAAAAGAGAAGAAAGAGAGCAGAACTATGAAATAGGAGTGAGGGTCCTATAAGCACCCTCTGTTTCCTTTATCTGATTTGTAAAATGGTCATAACACTAACAATGTCTTCTTGGTACATAGAGTTATATGACTGAGTAAATACGTGCAAAGAACTTAGAATAGTGCCTGGTACAAAGTATGAGTGTTAGCTGTACAGTATATTAGCCAGTGGGTGACAGGGATATGGCCAACAATTGTCACTTAAATACTGTTCAGTGACTGCTTTGTATGATTATTCTCCATGATACTAAGAGTTTCTACAGGAAATCAAGTGATTTACATTTCACCGAACTCCCTACTATAAAGCTGTTGCAGTAAATCCAGCAGAAACTCACCAATATTTTTCAAAGCAACTTAATATGTGTACTTCTTTTCATAGTCTTCCATTTTTGTCCTACAAGTCTTCACAACCTCACTGGGATACAAGGCCAGGACATTAGTCTTCAAACTCATGCAGTTGCATAATTTTTTTGGTTGAGGCATTTTCATTGTTTGGTTTTGAAGACAGAAATTCAAATATTATAATTCTAGATTTTTGAGAGAAGAAAAGTAACGAAATAAAGACAATAGGCAAACAAATGGGAAGGATGTTTGGGTTTATTTAGATGTGATTCAGTGACAACATATAAAGAAGAATAAATCTCCATGGGTGCATTGATTTTATTCCAGAAATAGTGTACTCTGCCATGGTCCCTGGGAGAAACTAAGTAAAGCCAGGCCCCCAGATACCAGATCTCTATTCAGGAAATGAAGTTGGGGCTCCAGAGCACTTGGCTTGGGAAGCCCAGAGCTGACCAGCACTAAGAAGATATCTACAACTTTGACACCTATAGTAATAAATGCCACAGACAACCATACTTTAATAATGCTAAATAGCAAATGGTAACATGCAATGCATACATCCTCCATGCCAGGCTTTGTACCAATGCCACTTTAATACAAGGGTGAGAAAGCATCTTAGAACACAAATCCCTGTACTTTTCTTTTCTTCTTTTCCTCATACGGTTCCCACAGTACCTGAAGGAGAATGAGGACAGTGAAAACACAGACAGAAAGAAATAGTGTTCAGTTCTCACTTCCAAAATAAGCTCTGGATCCCAGCTCAGAAACAATACTTCTGAAAGGCAAAGTTTTTGAAATGCAAGAGGAAGGTTGTTCAGAGAAGAAAAGGCTATTAAGAACCAACAAGAGAAGGCCTTGGAGGAAAGGGGGCAGAGCAACTGTGCCAGAGGAGAGGCTGAAAAGAAGGTGGGGGAAGACCAAACTCCCACGCTCCCCCAGGGCAGATGGCACAGATGACATTCAACCAGAGGAGCAGAAGAAGCCCGGGAAGGGGCCAGCTGTGTAGCCCAGCCAAGGCAGCATACCATAGCGACTCAGTAGTGCGGTGTGTGCAGAAGGTGGGTGAGAGCTGCCACTGTGAGTTGCCAGCGAGGAGGGTCCTGCTGAAGTAGATCACCCCTATGCAGACACTCTTGACCTCATCTACATGCCTGATTTGGACATTCCTTTAGACAGATCCTCCCTGTGGCATTTAAGAGAGCGGCTCCCCCACCATGTCACCAACGTGTGACTCCAACGAGTCACCTAATTTATGAGTCTTAGAAGCAGAGCAATTTAGAAGAACCTGTGGGAGTGAGGAAGTGGGAGAGGATAGGATGGAGAAAAGGGGCAGGGGCAGCTGCAGGATACCCTAGGGGAGACTCAGGACACCGTAAGGGAAGTCGTCAGTGATCAGGAGGTGGGATTTAATGAAAAACCAAGTGGCTTGAATTTACCAGAGTTAAACAAAGTCATGAATTTTCCTGGGAAGTGTGCACTGCATGCCAAGAATATCTACAAATTAAATCTATCTTGATGAACTTTTGGGATTTCAAAGATTAAAATAAAACGTCCAAATCTAACAGAGAAGAGAAATCAACTATTGATTTTAAGTAGTTACAGCTACAACAGATTTCTTACAAGCAACAACTGAGGTTAAACAACTGAAGCTAATATCTTTAAAGTGCTGAGAAGAAAAACAAGAAAATTATTCATCTTGAATTCTGTATTTCACTAAACTACTACTTAAGAGTGAGAACAAAATAAGGCCATCTTTAGTTCAAAAACTAAAACAGATTATTACCCCTGGGCTCTTTCTGAAAGAAGTTCAAAAGGATGGACTTCAGCAAGAAGAAAAATAAACCAAAGAAAAAATGGTGACACCAGGAGGTTTGACAGACAACTCTAACTCACACAGCAGTGTTTGATTATTCACCAAAAATATAAAAGCAATATAAATATGACCTAATTTTTATATTAATCAAAAATTTAAAACTCAAAGTAACGATATCAAACACGATACAAAAATGTAAAATGTAGTTATAGCGCTAAAATACTTAGTTTTTGTCTTGTTTTGTTTGTTTTTGGGTTTTTTGTTTCTTTGTTTGTTGGATTTGAGACAGAGTCCCACTGTGTAGTGCAGGTTGACCTTGAACTCACAGCAATCATCCTGCCTCAGCCTCCAGAATACTGAGATCAGAAGTGTACACCACCACATCCAGCCTAAGGTGCTTGAATTTTCTCTGAAGATGCAGAAAGCAAATTACATATTGTTAAATATAAAGTTACGTATTTGCAGGAAAAATTAAAAGATAATGTCTAAAAATAGGAAGACAAGTTGTCACTGAAATTACCAAGATGAAAAAAGTAAATTTCACTAATCACAGGGAATAGGAAAATAAACAGAAGCAAGGAGAAAACCTTAAATTAAAAAAAGTAAGATGTGGAAATTAGGCTAAATATACCAATAGTCATAATGAATATAAATAAATTAAATTGAGCTTTCCAAGATACACTATTCAGCTGGGCTGGTAAAACAGAAGCAAGATCTAGATATGTTTATGTATGTCTTACATAAAACACACTAAAAAAAACCCCAAATTAATAAGATAATAAAAGATACGCTGGGAAAATACATGCCAAAAGAAAAGTAATCAAAAAAATTCTTTGTACTAATATTGGACAATATAATTAAAATGAGAAACTCTTAGATAGATAAAGGGACATTCTACAAAAATCATAAATGAAACAATTTTCTAAGAAAAGTCAGTGATCATGAATCTGAATACTCTTAGAAACAGAATACCAAGATATATAAGGAAGAATTATGAAAAGGGTAATTCCACAATCAAAGTGAAATTTTTGTTTTGGTTTGGCTTGGTTCTGTTTGTTTGTTTGTTTGTTTTGAGATATGGTATCACTATGTAGTTCAAGCTGGCCTTGAACTCACTATAAGCCTATGCTGTCCTTGAGCTCACAGCAATCCTCCTGTTTCAACCTTCAGAGTGCTGGAATTACAGGTCTTACATCTGGCTTAAAGTGAAAGATTTTAAATTATCTTTTTTCAGTGGGTGATACATCAAAAAAACAAAAGAATTAGTAAAATTATAATCAATTTGAGAAAATGTGATTTAAAATTCTGACTCTGAAAAAGAGAATATTCATTTCTTTTGGAAACCTACACAGAACTGATCAATTTGAAAGCTACCAATGAAGTTTCATAAAGTTTCAGCAATTAACATTCATAGGTAAGATTTTTTTTTATTAAAAGCAATTAAATTAGGTCTGAACAGTTAAAAGAGAGATAAAAATAGTTTGCAAATGAAATCTAATTTTCAATAAGCCACAAATTAAAGAGAAAATTACAGTTAAAATTGCAAGATACATAGAACTAACTTTAATCCAAGTACTACAAAGCAAATCTTGAGCCATGTTATAAAGCAATATTGATAAAAATTTTATTCTTACGTGTATGTATGCAGGAAAAAAGATGAATGAAAATAAATGACCTACATGATCAATTCAGGAAGCTAAAAAAAGAATAGAGTAAGCCCAAAGAGGGGAAAAAGAACAAATAATGATGACAAAAGTTGATACAATAGAAAAAAAAAGTAACTGAACAAATAAAAGGCTATCACCAGAAATCACTAATGAAATAATTAGCAAAAGCTAGTTATAAAAAAAAATAGAGATAAAATCATTGAAATAAAATCTTTGTTCTCCCTTCAAAAGTATAAGGCCTCTATAGTTTCACCATCTACTTCACTAGATCATCAAGAAATGATCCTTAATGTTTCCTATATTATTCATATTGCTTCTAAGAATTATGAAAGAGTGAGTTTCATTTTTAGAAGCCAGTTTAACCAATATGCTAATATTTAACACAAAGAATGCTCAGAAAGAAAATTAGACCAACATGTTTCAAAGGCTGACTGGTCACACACATTTAATTCTTGTTCCTCTTAAAACTCCACTAAAAGCCAGGCATGGTGGCACATGCCTTTAATCCCAGCACTCGGGAGGCTGAGGTAGGAGGAGCGTTGTGAGCTTGAGGCCGGCTTGGGCTACGATGCGAGCGCAAGGCAGCCTGAGCTACACAGTGCGACCCTGCCTCAAAAAACTAGGGCTGGGAGTTTGGCTCAATGGCTTAAGCGCCTGTCTGGCAGACGTGAGGTTGTGAGTTCAATCCCTGGTGCCACAAAAAAAAAAAAAAAAAAAAAAGATAAAACCTTCACTAAAATGTGAGGAAAGAAATGCTTCCAACTCATTAATCCACAAGAGTGAAAGAAGCAAGAAAAGACTCAGCTGATAAAAGAAGCTACTTAAGTGACACAACTCTGGAGATACTAACTTGACATCATCACAGTTGCCTGTAGTAATGGAGGCGGGATTGGCGGGGGGCACTATGGGACTCAGACCCTGCTAAAACGCAGCACACCTGGCTGAGAACCGCGGACTGTCTGTCCTCAGCTGGGCACAGGGCACAGTCAGGGTCCCTCATGGCGTCTATCCCACCCCCTGTAGGAAACCAAAGCTTAGCTTCTGGCAAAGTGGAGCCTAAACACTGTGCAGTAGTCTGTTGGATTAAACCACAGATATTTATCTCTCAAAGATTTGGAGGCTGGGAAGTCCGAGATCAACGAACTAGCCAATTTACTTCTCCTAAGGCCCACTTCTTAGCAGGCAGTGACCTCACTGAGTTTTCTCATGGGGGAAATGACACTGATTCCATGAGAGGGGGCCTACTCTTGTGATCTGTCTCCCAAAGGCCCCAACTGCATGCAGGATCACTTTGCGGGTTAGGGCTTCAGCATACAAATTTGGGGGTGGGGCACAAAAATTTAGTTCACAAAATGAATTTCCCAAGAAAGAAAACTAAAGAACATATACAACTCACTTTCCCCTGATTTGAATTAAACTCAGAAGTCCTCAAATGCAAATTGGTTGAGGAAAATGAGCTTTTGCTCTGAAATGAATATTATCAGGATTCCTTATTCCTTCTTTAGTTTCTCTTTCGCTTTAGTTTATAAACTGGCAAAGAATGTGGCTGAACTGCATCCATGCCCGAGGGCTCTATGGAATGCAGAACTTCAGAGCAATGAATTAGAATTATCTGGAGAAAGAAATATCTAAGCATCAAAGCATTCAGACTGCTGTGTGACTACATTTAACCACTCCCATTAAGCCCTGAAAGGGGAAAAGTAATTTAAAGACAGAATTTATAAGCAATGAGAAAAGATTTGGAAAACTTTCAGCCTAGCCTTTTTGGGATTGAAAGAGTGCTTTCAGGAGAAACCAAAGGGGATCTTTTGCTAAAAGGATCAACACTGTCATGGGAGAAGGACCGGAAGTCATGGCAGACATCTCATAAGCATCTCTCATAAAGGCCCAGAGCTGCTGGAGGGCAGGATGATTTCGGGAGACAGGTCCAGGGCACTGTCCACAGGCCCTCTGTGTAGAGCTGCACCCAGTCTCAGCTCCCCACATCCCAGCACAGCGCCCTTCCACTGCCCCAAGAAAAGATAGATGTGACTCAACTTGCTGCTCTGGAAGGTGCAAATGGTAAACTGTGGTAGCAGTATCTTCATGGTGCTAATTTTGCACACAAGCCAATGCAAGGGCTATGGAGGCCTGGCTCCTCATAGCTGTCAAAGGACAGAGTGAGCAGCAAGGGTCCAAGGAGAGACTTGAATCAGGAGTGGAACCACCCAGCACATTCCCAACTGGGTAATATCTGGTGGAGCTGTAAGAGAGCCACCACCAGGATTCTGGAACTGTAGAGAACCTACAACTGTCAAATTATAGTGTGCAATGCTATCCAGGGAGAGCTGCAGCAGTGTGACTCCAGCCTGTGAGAGAGTTGACACTTAGGCTGTACCCTGCAAGCTGGGAGACGTGGATTCTCAAGGCTTTATGGGCCCAACCCCACACCATTGTGCACAGGAAGCAGGACCTGAAGTCATCAAGTTTATTCTGGAGCTTGAAGACTTGACACGGTTTTCCATGTTGAGCTTTAGACTTACTTGGGTCTGTTACTTCTTTCTTTTTCCCTACCTCCCTTCTGGAATGAATATGTCCCTCCTATGCATTTTGTCATAGATAACTGCAGATTTCACAGGCTCATGGCTGGGCTGAATTTACCCAGGCATGCTTTGAGTCTCCCCTTAACGGATTCAAATGACTCTGAACTTTGTGCTTTTGAATTGGTGCTGGAACAAATTAACACTCTGGGACTACTAGAATGCAATGACTATATTTTGCATGTGCAGAAGACATGAATTCTAGGGACCTGGGACAGAATGCTATGGTTTAAATGTATCCTCCAGAATTCATGTGCTAGAAATTGGATCTCCAGAGTGGTAATCAGGATTAGATAAGATCATGAGGCAGGGGCTCTTAGTGGCTTCTTAAAAGGAGAGACACAAGCTAGAACAATTGCTGTCTCACCACATGATAATGTGGAGAGAAAACCCTGCCAGGTACCAGCACCATGCAGTTGTAAGGCCCAGCCTGCAAAACCACGGGCCACATAAACTTATATTCTTAATGAATTATCCAGTTTCAAGTACTCTGCCAAGGCAACAGAAAACGAACTAAAGCACCTGGCAAGGTACTGCTGCATCAACAAAGAAACACTTTTTCTTGCCTTCTGCCATTTTATATGAAATATAAAGAAAACAGAATCCTATCTATGTATAAAGATAAATAAAATACAGATTATGCTGTAGAAATCAGTTACTATTCATATTAGGGAAGATTCTTAAGAATTCGTAGGAACAGATAAAACAACAAAATGGTGCTTGGCCTGATAACTAAAGATTACTTCCCTTGTGTGAATTTGTTTAATTTAATTAATGAAAATGCACTGTCATACTGTCATTTTTAGAGTCACAAAATTTTTTTGCAGGGCTGAAGATGCAACTCAGAATCTTCACTATGGGCTATGTCCCCAGCCCTTTTCTATTTTTAATACAAGACAGGGTGGGGGGTGGGGTCCTCACCAAATCACTAAATTGTCCAAACTGGACTTTAGCTTACAATCCTCCTGCCTCAACCACCCAGAGTGCTAGGTTTTCAGGTTTACATCACAATACCATACCACACCACACCATAAAATAACTTTTAAAAATGCTAAAACCACAAAGAAATTCTGAAATAAATATTATCATGATTCCTTATTCCTTCAGAAATTCCGAATTCACCCAATGACCTATTAGAAAAAAAAAAAAGACTGTAAGCTCAAAATGCCATTATCAGCCTAAGATACAACTCACTTTTCCATTCATTCAAATCTCTACCCTCAAAGAACACCTTCTCAAAACTAAATCTCTTAGCAGGGCATATAGAATCAGACACCACTCATTCTCTAGTCTGTGTCTTGCTGAATAACAAAACCTAGTAAAATGCTCAAATGTGTTAATCATCAGGGAAGTGCAAATAAAACTACAGATACCGCCATACACTCACTAGCAGGACTGCAAGTCTGAAGGCAGACAACGCTAAGAGTTAACGATGATAAGGAGAAGCTACAGCGATCACACACGGGTGATGTGAGGACCTCTTTAGAAATGAGTACATCAGTTTCCTAAAAAAGTAGAACGCAACTTACCACACAACTATGAAATTTCACTAGTAAGAATCTAACCAAAAGAAATTAAACCATGTATCCACTTACAAACATGTATGTGAATGTTCCTAGCAGCATTCTTCACAGAGCCAAAAGTGGGGAAAAAGCCAAGTGTCCTTCGGTTTACAATTACATAAAGAAAATCTGGGTCATCCATACAATAGAATATCATTTAACAAGGAAAAAAATAAATACATTAGAACACGGTTAAATGTTATTTAAGTCAATTAAATCATATTTGAAAATCTACATACTACATTATTTCATGTATAGGAAATGTCCTGAAAAGATGAACACAGCTCAAAAGAACAGGAATTAAAGTAGGAATGAGGGACTTCTATGAAATCATGGAAATGGTAAAATGATTTTATAATGATGGTTGCAAGACCATAAAACATTAATAAATTGTGTACACACAATGGGTAAATATTATGGTATGCAAATGATGCCCTAATAACCTGTTTAGAGCATAGTAAGTCTGAAAATGCTGGGAGAGAAGGTAACAGATGACCAAATTAGGCAAGAGGTAAGGAAAATCACTTTTAAGGGAAACTTTTTTCTTTTATTTTTTTCGGTGTTTGTGCTTAAACATGCTAGGCAAGCACTCCAGCACTGAGCAACACTCCAGCTCAAGATGTTAAATTTTTTATCTGAAAGAAGACAGACTCTGCTGGGTAACTTGGCAGGGCAGCAGAAGGAGCCCTAGAATGTAAGGGACAGTGAATGGCACTCCAGTCGGAAGGAAGGAAGGAAGCATGTGTCCACGGATCTTTAGGGCAAGTGAGACTAGCAGAATGGACTGGCAGAAAAGGCAGTGGAAAAGTTATGTGAGACAAGTATGGATTTTGCTTTCCCTTCTAGTAGATAGTTTCGATTTTGTTTCAGTAACAGCAGGAAATCATTAAAAGATTTTAAGTGAAGCAGCAATAGGATCATAGCTGGGTGTTAGGGAAATCGCTCTTGTTAATTCTAGCAATAAAGGGTCAGCCAACACTTTCTGTAGGAAAACATGCCAGGCTCTGCAGGCCACATGGTCTTTGTTGCAACAACTCCAAAATAGTTGGCTGACCCCTGATCTCTGGTAAGGAGAGTGACTTTCCTAGGCTCCAGATAAGTGGAGCAAAATATGCCACAGACTATGTGTAAGCAAAAGAGGCTCCTGAGTTCTAGCAAAGTTTATTGACAAAAGCAGAGTGGGCAGTGTTTGGACCTCAAGACATTCATAATGTGCTGAGGAAAGCAAACAGATGAAAGTCTGTAGCAGTAATCAAAGCATAAAGTTATAAGGTACTAGGCTTAAGTAGACTGTGAGTCAGTCAGTTGATAAATACTGAGGGTTTATGTTATTCCCAGCACCCTGGTAAGTGATGCAGCAATGAGGAGAATAGATGGATTTAAGAGATACTTTGAAAGGAAAAGTTGAAACAATTAGCTGTTTGTCTAGATAAAGGGGGTTTATATGAAGGAAATAATTTTAAATTACTTTGAAATTGTGAACTTGAGTGATTATAAGAATTACTTCCCAAAGAGAGAAAAAGGAAAATTCAGAAAATTGGCTAATGTAAAGGTGCAAGAGAAAAGACTTTACATTCTGGTTGATTGGTGCTGAATTTGTTTCCCAATATGTTGGTTTGGAACCACTAGCACCAAGATAAAAAACTGATGCCATAGGTGCTGGGTTCTAGTTTTGTTTTGGTTTTGGTTTTGGTTTTGTTCTTGTTTTTTTGGTTTTTTTTGTTTGTTTGTTTGTTTGTTTTGTACTAGAGATTGAATCCAGGGCCTTCATACTGAGTTATATCCCCAGTTCTTTTCCTACGTCTTCCTTTAAAACAGGGTCTGGGTAAGTCTCTAAATTGTCCAGGCTGGACTAGCACTTGTGATCCTCCTGTTTCAGCCTTCCAGAGTGCTGGGATTACATGCACCACCATCCCCTGCTAGATGGATGAATTTTTTTTTTAAAAAAGTGTAAAGATGGAAAAGAAAGAACTCATGGCATTCAGATCAAATGAAGTCAGAGATCAATGGGGTTTCTCAGGAAGGTTGCCTGTGATTCCTTCTAGAATAAGGGACCACATTTACGCATATATGAGGTATATATGTGTATGGCAGTGGGGATTGACTCCAGGGCTAGATTTGAGCTACTGAGCTAGATCCCACGCTTTCCCATTATTTTTTCTTAATTTTTAAGACTTGTGATCTTTTTGCCTCAACCTCCATAGTGCTGGGACTACAGGAGTGCACCATTACATTTGGCTAAGGGAAACATAATTTATCTTCTTGTCTTTCTCTCCAATCTGGCTCTTTTCTTTTCTTCTCCTTCTTTTTATTATTTGTTTGTTTTTGTTTAGTTTTATTTTTTTTTTTGAGACAGGGTTTTGCTATGCAGTCCAAGGTGGCCTTGAACTCACCATGTATTTCAAGCTGGCCTCAAACTCACAACAATCCTGCCTCAGCTTCATGAGTGCTGGGACTGCAGGCATGTTCCACCATGGCTGGCCCTCAGTCTCACTCTTTTCTAACAATGTCATAGAAACTGTTTTGGCTGTGGTGTGCTTCACTGAGCTTGACTAACTTAGATATCTTTTTTCTCAAATCCCACCGAAATGGTGCTACTTACTTGCTTAAAACAGACACCTGAGAATCACAAATCTCTCCTTTTTCCTCACCTTGCCTACATATCCAATTTTTTTTAACAAAGTCTTATTTATATCACTTTCAAAATATGTCACCAACCCTCACACAGGTAGCCAGTGCAGGCTGAGAGCAGAAGCAGCCAGCCCTTCCCACACATGCATGCCCGTCACCATTGTGACCCTCCCATGGGTAGCCATCTTGCGCCCAGAAAAGAAGCAGCCAATCCTCCTCCCACAAGCCCAATGGCCACCATTAGGGACCTGTAGCCAGCATGGGCTGGGAGAACCAGCCAGTCACACCTAAGGGAAGCCACATGTATCTAGAGACACCTGCCCCATGGCCACCACCTTCCGTGGAATCTAGGTTAGGAGAAACCCAGGTGCCTGATGCATTCTCCTATAACACAGATGGGTAGCCAATTCAGAAAATGCCTGGGAACCCACAACTGGCTCATTCAGAGGAAACGAGAAAAATGTCAAGCCAAAAAAGAAAGCCCACACAGAAAGCCCAGGAGAAAAAGACATAGAAGAAATTTGAATTCAGACACCAACATTTCTGGGATGATGGCAACTGAAGTAAAGAAACTACTTTATGAGGCTGCAAAAGAAATCAGATCAAAAATAATATCCTAGGTAAAAGAAGTAATGACAAACATAATGAAAGTGTTGCTGAGTGTATCTAAAGAAGACATAGATAAAAAAGAGAGAGAGAGAGAAGGATAGGAAAATGAGGGAAACCTTGAATGAACAATACATGGAAGAGTTAGAATGCATGAAACAGATTCAAAGAGATATCCAGAAAATTAAAAAGTTGATCAAAAACCATCAAAACCACTTGAAAGAAACTGAAGATAGACTCTCAGACCTTGAAGACAGGATTGCTGTTAACAATTGCAAAAGGAAAGATCTCTTAAAAATAACAAGGAACTGAGCAATAACAATTCAATGGTTGCAAGATGATGCAAAGAAAAATAATTTAAGACTGACAGGTGACAGTGAAAAAGCAGGGATCAACACAAATGACATAAAGAGATTATTTACAGAAGTAATAGCAGAAAACTTTCCAAGCATGGGAAGAGGATCTGACATACAGATAAGTGATGTATATAGATTCCAATTAGCCACAACCAAAATAAACCTATACCCAAACATATAATAATCAATACCCCAGAAATTCAGCACAAGAACAGAATATTAAAAGCAGTTACAGAAAGAAATAGATCACCTCTAAAGGAAAACCCATCAGAATCATGACAAACTTCTCAACACAAACCATCAAGTCAAGAAGAGCTTGGAGCGAAGCATTTCAAGTTCTGAAAGAAAACAACTTCCAACCCAGAGTGATGTACCCTGCAAAACTATCTTTCATAACTAATGGAGAAACAAGATACTTACATGGCAAAGAACAACTGAAGGAATTCATGACCACCAAATCAGCTCTACAAAGAATACTGAAGGATATTCTAGAGAGAAATAAAAATGACCATGATTCCAGGAGCAGTGGAAGAGGGAGACTACCAAGTGGGGCAGACAGTTCAATAGAGCTGAAAAGCAGGGAGCCAATGGCAAGAAAACAGCAAGGCATAGACAAGCCAGTGCACACTGGCTATAAACATTAATGCAGATGGCCTCAACTCACCAACAAAAAGAAACACAGGCAGAGTGGATCAAGAAATAAGAACCATCAATATGCAGTATACAAGAAACATTTAACTAGAAAGGAAATTCATTGACTGAAAGGTACAGGAGAGAAAACAATGCTCTATGTGACAGGGAGCCAAAAAGAAGCAGGGGTAGCTTACCTATCAACCCCAGAATGGATAAGAAAGGTATGGCATTTTTATTTAATAGAAAGATATTCAGCTATAAAGCAGGATAATCATGAGGCTCTTGTAGGTAGATGGATGCAAATGGAGATCATGCTTATGGGTGAAATGATTCAGACTCACATGGCTGAACACTGTGTTGTCTCCCAAGTACAAAAAACTGAAGGAGTTAGTGGGGTTCCAAATGTGCAATAGATATTGTGAAAGTGAAAGTAGAGAAAACATCTAAAAAGGGAAGGTGGTAGCCATTATTAATTTCCTATTATCTTGTTTTGAAGCCCTGTATCATTTTCATTGTTCTGTTTTGTTTGGTTTTATTCCTTTTTTTGTTTTATTTTATTGTATCTGATGGTATGGGCAGCTATTTTGAAGATAACAAGATATATTAAGGTAACCATTGTTGCTTTTCTATTATCTTGTTTTGAAACCCCGTATCATTTTCATTGCTTTGTTTTGATTGATTTTTATACTGCTTTGTTTGATTTTATTATGTCTTATGGTATAGGCAGCTACTTTGAAGATAGCAAGAAGCACTATAGTAGCCATTGTTGATTTCCTATTATCTTGTTTTGAAGTTCTGTGTTGTGTTCACTGTTTTGTTTTGATTGGTTCTATTCTGTTTTATTTTGTTTGGATTTATTCTCTTTAAAATAACTATCTCTCAGTGCCCCTCCATGTCCACTGCCACCATCTGGAGGAAATCACCACTGTCTCTCATCTGGGTCTCTCAGCTTCCCTGCCTTCCAACCCATTCCACAGACACACTGCTCGGGCAGATTTCACTCTGCTCAGAACCTCTGCTCAGGAATGTTAGGGTCATGTCACACCTCACTTCCTGTCCTCCTCCTGGAAGTACAAACCGGTTTCTCTATTCATCACAGATACCTAGTTTCCTGCCTGACATGTTGGATTTTACACATGGGATTTTCTTACACATGGGTCTTACACATGGAATTTTCTTAGCCCAGAATTCAGTCTCAGCTTTTGCACAAATTGTTGACAACTTCTACTCAATATGCATGCCCCCAATAAAATGCCAAAAAGCCATTCCCTGTCACCTTTCAAGCTGAGTTAAGTAATTCTGTGCCAGTGTTACATTCTTCGTTGGTGTCCTATATTTCCCTTCAGAACACTTATCTCTTTCTTTGTCGGTACCAGGGATTGAACTCACAACCTCGTGCCTGCCAAGCAGGAATTTGAGCCACTGAGCCAAACTCCTGGCCCTATTTCTTTTGAGGCAGGGTGGCACTATGTAGTTCAGGCTGGCCTTGCTTGTGTTATAGCCCAAACAAGTCTTGAACTCACAACATTCCACCTACCTCAGCCTCCCGAGTGCTGGGATGGAAGGCGTGCACCACCACCCCCAGCTATATAGCACTTATCTCAATTAGTCTCTCTGCTTATTTGTTCACCATCTTTCTTCCCTATTAGTCTGTAAGCTCTATAAACTTGTATATAATGGGTGCTAAATGAATGAGTAAATAAGTAAATATTCAGTGATTATTTGCAAATAGAAGAAATAAAGGCCTTGGAACTTAAAGACTTCAATAATAAAACCCATATCTAAATGCAATCCCCAAATAAGTGATCTTTGACTAACAGATTTGGCCACAGTAACCCTGGCTCGCATGGCTCACATGTACTAAGCACTGAAGCCATGCTTAAAGTACTGAACGAGCTTACGGATGGGAAAGCTGGGGAACGGAAATGTTAACAAATGTACTCCCAAAGACACAGAGCTGGGAAGAAGACAAATTGGGACTTACACAAAGGCAGTCTGGCTCTAGAGGCTTCACGCTTTGGTGTAATTCAGTGCAGAACTTCTTAGAGTGCCACCGGAAATCCACCCATTTGACCCTGGGGCAAGTAAGCTGGTGAACCCAAGCTACGAGCAGGCTCCTGCAGGCTCCTTGGAAGGTGGAAGCTCAGGTCTAATGCCCTCTTCTCCCACCAGCAGAAGTAGGAAGCCTGACTGATGTCTGGTACTCAGAAGAGCATGTACCCGGAACCCAGAACTTGGCCACAGAACAAGTCCTTTGCTTGACTACTGATGGGCCACAGAAAAGCTCTGGTGCTCTAAATCCAAGGTGCCGATGCTGATGTGGCCCAAGGTGCAGGATCACAAAGGATGCAGAACAAGAAACTCTGTCTTCATATGCAAAGGGTGATCAAAAACTATAGTGAACATTTAAACTAAAATATTTATCACAGTAGTTGGACACAGTGATGCACACCTGTAATCCCAGCACCCGGAATGCCGAGGCAGGAGGATTGGCACAAATTTGAGGCCCGCCTGGTTTATACAGTGAGTTTAAGATCAGCTTCAACTATTTAGTGGACCCCTGTCTCAAAAAAATCAAAAACAAACAGACAAAAAATATATCACAGTAAAAGATACATTGCTATGAATCCCTCTCACACTACTCCCCCTTGCTTTGAACATATTTAATTCCATTTTTGCTGCTTTCTGAAGCAGTTCTGGAGGTCCTCTTTCAGGAGTGTCTTTACAAGAAGTCATCAAAAATACAATGGATGATGCAGCCAAGTGCCATCCAACTGAAAGGCAGGCTCCTAAAAATATGAATGTGTGTCCTCATGCACCTCAGTCAGCGAATCTGTCACCCTGTGACTTCTGGCTCTTTTGCAAAGTCAAAATTGACAATGAAAGGGAAACATTTTGAATTGGTTCAGGACACAGAGGCCACCAGGACAACACAACTGAAGACATTCACAAAAAAGGACTCCCTCAGAAAGTGGCAAGAACAATGCGAGGGGTGTATTGCAAGAAGATTTCCAGGGGAATTAATAGTAACGTGTCTTATACTATGATTTATTTCTAAGTTTAGACACACACCATATTAATCAAACCTTGTAACTGAGGACATCAGTCCCCTTGTGTTGGACATGTTCTAGGTGTAGCTTAACTAGTTGCATGGGGACAACCCGAATACTGCATGCAAATTCTGCTAATGCGAGCTCCATCATTATCTTGAAATGTTTTACTTAAAATTATTTGATTGCTTTGGAGATTCCTTCTTATTTTCCCCTTTGTCAATGAAAAGAAAAAGAAGAGCTTTGGGGTGCTTCAGTATAATTTCAACTTTTGTAAATTTTGAGTGGTTATGAAATAAAATGTCTAAAATATTCTATTACCTGTCTGTGTGAACAGTTTCTCATTGATGGTGACTATAAAACTTTAAAGAGATGACCATTAAAATGTCTTAATTGGAAATTCTTTGTATCTATATGAAGCATAAAACCTGTTATATTCAAGTTGTGGTCCTGGAGGCAGGCTCAAGTTTTTCACCAAAAATATAGGAAGGGTATTATATAGAACCTTCATATAAACTTTGTATTTGTATCTGCAGTACTTTTTATTTTATTTTTCTTGTCTTAATTACATGACATAAGGAAAATGTGCTAGGGGCAGCAACACATACTTTGGAGGCTACAGCAGAAGAGTCACAAGTTTTAGGCCATTCTGGTAAATTTATCAAGACCTTATCTCAAAATAAAAAACAAAAAGGGCTGGGGGTAGAGCTTAGTGATATAGTATCCCGAGTTTGATGGCTAGTACTAATAAAATATATATACTAAAAAGAAAAAGAAGAGAAAGAGACAGGAAATGTAACTATTTTTTCACCAAGCACCACGTAGAGGCACCAAATTCTATCTAATTTACTCTAAACATGAAATTTTGTCAAAACTTTTTCATTTGTTTCTTAATTAATTCTCTTGAACCTGAATATCTATCTATCTATCTATCTATCTATCTATCTATCTATCCATCTTTCCCCTGCATTTGGATTATTGATGATGCTGCATTTTTGTTTGTTCTTTGATTTTGGTGGCTTGTTGTTTTTTTTATTTTTTTAATCTTTTTTCTTTCTAAGAGTGAGAAGAGCAAAGAGATGTGGACCATATTACAGAAAATACAGATTTTCCACCCAAGTCTTTGGTAAGCCTTCACAAATTTCAATATTCACAGTGGATCACTTGGAAAACAAAGAATAAACATTGGAAGAAGGAAAACTTTGTTTTTAAGTAAAAATTGTATGTAAGCCTATGTGGATAACTTGTATGGGTGTTAGAAAAAAGAAGAAATGGAGACTGGAACTAATGTTTATTAAACAACTGCTATTCTCAAGTTCTATACAGGGACTCTATGAATGTCAACCCACTCAGTCTTCAAGCACCTGGGGAAGTAGACAGTATCATCACATTTGCGGACAGCCACACTAAAACATATGAGAATGAAGTCACAACCTCCAGGCAGGAACAAATTTAGGGTTTTCTGTATCTTTCTAACCAAACATTTTACCCTTCTTTTCTTCCAACTAAGAAGCAACAACCTACCCACAGGCTGAATTTGGCCCTCCATGTATTTTTGTACAGCTTACAGCTAGGAACTAGGAGTAGTTTTTATAGTGTACGGCTAATTGGTTGAGAAAGAGCAAATGAGGAATAATTTTTGTCATGCATAGAAATTATGAAAATGATATAAAATTCACATCACAGTCTTCTTAAATATTTACTAGAATACAGCTCACTCCCATTCTTTGGCATATTTTATCTGACTGAGCTGAGACTGTATGACTTGAAAAGTATAAAATATTTCACACAGACTGAGCACTGCTAATCCAAAAATCCAAAATCCAAATTACTCTAAAATCAAATGGTTTTTAACACTGATATGATGCCACAGGTGGGAATTTTACCACCATGAAACTTTCGTTTCATGAACAAACTTATTGAAAACAGTAGATAAAATTACCTCCAAGCTACATATACAAGGTATGAAACATTAATAAATTTCATGTTTAGACTTGGGTCCTACTCTTTAGGTTGGCACAAATATTCCTCAGTCTGAGAAAAATCCAAAATCCAAATCACTTCAAGTAGTCCAAAGCATTTCAGACAAGGAGTATTCAATTTAGATCTAGTCTTTTACAGAAACATATTGTCAACTCCTGCACAAAGGGAATAATTTTGCTTAAGGAAGTTTATAAAGGAAAAAAGAGGAATCATTTTTGCCCTTTAAAATATTCTCTTAACTAGGAAGGACAAGAGAATCATTAGCTGATGTCAAATTAATACCTTATTATAGTAAGCATATTAATCTTTGCCTTCATGGATCATGAGATAACACTTCTTTCTTTTATACACCTTTCTCCCCTTTTTTCCCCCATATTTACCTATGGTGATTTGCAGGCTATTGCTGAAGTGGAACTTAGCTAGAAGGAGAGGATGGAGACCATTCTTTCTTGGCTTTGCTGCTAACTAAATTAAGCAAATCACTTAATCTTCTTTGATTTAAATTTCCTTATCTCCCAATTGTGGGCTGGACAAGATAATCCCTGTTGTCCCTTTTAGTAATAAAATTATAGGCCTCTGTGACTTGGAACATAATTTTAAAATGCTAAGTAATCACAGTGGTTTACAGCAGCTATGGTTTTGCATTTATAGTAGATTGGTGGCCATATTTATGATTTATTTCACTCCAAATCCTTAGTCTGTGTCTCAACTTCCAATTATGGCTCTATCCCTATAGGAAAATATGAGCAATTTTATGTTGATTTGCTTCTCAGGAAGTTTTCCAGGAATGCACCAAAGGGAAAACTATACAAACCTTAATAGTTCTCTAATTTTTCACCAATTTGAGATTTGCAAATCTTTAAGAAAGGACTCAAAAGTACCCTGGTATGATTTTTAAATGGGCACTTATTTCTTCTTCTCAGGTAAATCATGTACTTATGGTAACTAACAACAACACCAAATCCCTTTTCTAGAGTGTTCCATCCATTGATTCCTGTGTTTCTTAGTGGAACATATTGCCACTGGAATCGCTGGTCTGTTCCGAGGGGTGCATCCCATAGGAAAGCTCAAAAACAGAATTGTGATTCTCACTAGGGTGAGTTCATTTTATTCTGCATTGCCACTGTGGTGCTCACTCTTTCCAAATGAACTTGGTATGACTGCAAAACAGAATTGCTAAGAGAAATTCTCACACAAGGAGTCTATTGGAGCTAATGCTCCCAAACAGAAGATGCTGCATCTACCTTTCCTGGGGAAGGAGTCAAGTTTTAAGAATGTTTGAAAGTTTTCTGTCTTCCCTGCCCAAGATGTGGTCAGTGATTTCTAATTCCCATGCCATGGGTTTCATGCCAACCAATCATAACATTAAGTATGGTACTAGGCCAGGTACCACAAACATTCTATGTGGAAGTAGAATACCAAACAGAAATCTGCTGATGGGTTGAAAAGAAGTGGAATATTTTATATCCTTGCTCCTGTAGTTGTGTTTTCTTTATTCCCCTTGAGATCTTGGGAGATTCACAGTTGGGTGAGACTTATAATCTGTCAGTACACAAGAAGATGACTATACTGTGTCACCGTCAGAAACACTTAATCACTGGGCATAGTGGTGCATGACTATAATCCCAGGACTCTGGGAGACTGAGGCAGGAGGATCGTAAGTTTGAGCTGCCCGGGCAACTTAGCAACTTGGTGAGATCCTGTCTCAAAATTTAAAAAAATTAAAAAAAAAAATAAGCCATGCTGTAGCTTTAATGCAAAAGCCCTGGGTTCAATTCCCAGTACTGGAAAGGAAAAGCAAAACATTTGTAATCAACAGAAAGTCTTCACAGCAATGAGTCCACATCAGTTCTGGGAGAAATTGATTGCAAATTTAAACTACCTCCGGCCCCATGTAGCTGGAGGCTGGAGAAAAGACACCATTGGATGCAGAAGGAAGATTAAAAGGCCTGTCTTCTCTTTTTCTTCTTTCCATGTCTAAACACCTTGCTAACATCCATCTGAAGATGAAATGACACCTAAGGATGTTAGTAACTGCATCTACCCACAAACTTTGAGAAGTCAGACATTCATTAGGTCTGCCCTTGTACAACTAGCTTAATGGAATCCATCAAGATTTATAGTGCAAATAATTTCAGACTAAATTAACCAGAACATTAATGTGTAAACCACTGATCCAAGAAATGGACATTCCAAGTTCTGAAATGTGTTTTTCTTGCTAATATTCCAAGTCCAACACTCTTGTTTTTGTTTTCATAATTATATGCCTAGAACAGACCAAATGTTAAGAAATATGCCTGTTCAAGATTAAAAGGGCCTCAAACATGGCTTATGGCACGTTAGTAAAAAAGTGGAAAGGAAGGGATGGTTGGAGGACAGAAGATATGTGGAAAATCATAGTTGGTTCTTCAATCAAATAGGAAAACACATAGCCAGAGGTTCCCATTTTGTGTTGTTGATAACACAAACTCTCCTTCCTTACAAGAATTCATCTACAACTCTGAAACTGCTCCCCAAACACTCTTTACCCCAAGTCTACTAACTTTAATATCATGCTCCCAAGAATCCGCTTCAAAGGCACCAACAGATCCTGCTGTTTCACTGGGAGTCAAGGTCAATGACTCACTGCAAGCCACAGTGCCATACTGTCTAAACCTTGATAGTCAAAATGGTGCCTACAGCATCACCTGGGCAACTGCTGGTTTCTTACAACCTCAGGCTGATGCAATAGTGATTTTCAGTACCAAGACCCTAGAAACTGAGATGTATAATTAAAAGTTTGTAGGCATCACGTTAAGCCTAGCTCCCTTACCCTCTCCCAGCATCTACAAGAGTTTCTGCTACATATTAAATACTCAATAAATTTTTCCACAGGAAAACAGATCACCACATCTAAGCAACAGTGTTTTAATCCACAACTCTGTTAATCTCTCTTAGCACTTGAATAGTGGCTTCATTCTTTACCAACCTTCCTTTTATGCTTTCCTTCACTTTACTGTAGCTTTAACCTGTCAACCTTATTTGGTGAATCATTAGCCTATCACATAAGTGTAGACATTGTCCAAGATTGTGTTATATTGGCTTCTTCTTTGGGTCTCTATTATCTTCCTAGTGAATCCATTCTTTCTGTTACTTTTGCTAATATATACTTTATAGAAACTCAAGGGTTTTTATCCAGCTCAACAGTCCCCTGCCCTGACTCTATATTTGTATATTCAGTCTCCTAAAAACACTTCTAACACTTCTTTCCCCACACAGATTTCAAACTCAAAATACCAAACAGGCACCATCCGCAATTTCTTGTCACCTCCACATGGTTTTCAGTGCTGTGTCCTGCATTAGATTTGCGCCACTACCACCATATCATCAGTATGAGGAAGTAGCAGTTACCTAACAGTCTCCTTTTTCTCAACAAATTAGCAAAACCAAATCTTAACGCCTACCTCTGGGTTTATCAGATTTGTCCCACAGCACCTGCGAAATGACTGTGAGGTAAAAAGTCATTGTCTCTCCAGTGTCTGAAGCTGTAAACAGTAAGCCTACTTGCCATCTAAGCTCACATCTTCTACCATGTGGTTGGAAAGAACCAGTCCTAAGCAAGGCACCAGGGTGAATCTAGAGCTGGAAACAAAGAGAGGGTCCTCACAGAGATACTTTGGTGGTCATCTGCATTCTCCCTCCCTGGAAATTGCTCTTCTTTTATCCTTCTATGGAATTACGCATTTTGACTTAAACCATTGTGGATCTGTGACCTGAAAATGGAGTCCCATGAATCTCAGCTCTCTGAAAGGCCACAGCTGAAACCACCATGTTTAGAAGCCATTGACTACAGACTGGCTTGCTTGGGGCACTAGCACATGGAAGACTTTGAGGAGGTAGGTCATAGAAATTCATTCCCAGAAACTTTCAAGGACTTCATGAACTTTTGCAAGGTAGTCCCAGCAGAGTGTCAGAAAAATTACTCTATTATCTAAGAAGACAACGACTCCCAAGGACTCAATATTTATTAACTGTTGATGATAAGACTTTAACAGTTTTGAGCATCGAGATATTATCTAGGGAAGGAAACATAACATTGGGGATTCTCATAGATGCAAGGGTCTCAGGTCCAGTGTAGTCTTGTGTTTCACCATACGTGCAGTTCTGCTCTCATGAGAGCTATTTAGCTCATTCCAAGGCTCCATCACTGTTCTTTCCCTCTTAGGAGGCTGTAAGTGGCTCTCAGAGATCCCTTCATCCAGTGGAAAGTATAGGATCGCAAGTAAAGACAAGTGAGAAGCAAAACATTCCCCATAGTTTTTGAGTTTATTCCCCTGAGACCATTCTTGCATATTCAATTGAGAGAAAGTCAAAATTGGGGAGACTGAAAAGCAGAGTTTGGGACTGAATGTGGGTGTTGGTGAATTCTGTGAAGGGGTCAAAGACAGACTGATGTCTGGCCTAGCAATGTGACTGCCTCATCCCTCATGAAGAACAATAATGGCATGTCATTGACCCCCAACCCCGTGCACAAAGGGTCACAGCACAGTATCATGACTTAGAACAGGTCACTGAAGATTCACTTGGGTGGAAAAGGAAGGGCTGAGGGTGACAGGGAGGGGGCCCAGTATCAGAGGAAGCAGTGGTAAACTTTTCTTTAGTGTGTTTCTGCCCAGTCCATGACCTACCAGACTTAAATTGAGAGCACTCTTTCCAGATCTCCAAGGTGAGCTTCATGCCACACGAGCCCTCCAGCTCCTATTTGAGAAGAATAATATCCACATTCTTTTTCCCATGGTCTGTCTCCCATTGTGCCACTTTATTCATGTATGTAATTCATTTCCTAAATGTTTATTAAGAACTTACCTTGGTACACTCCAGATACGACTAAAATAAGAGAAGAGGGGAAAAATAGTTGAGTCTGTGTGCCAAGCATGAAATAAGTATCATCTTATTTAATTCTAAATTTTAATTTAATTATTTTATAAATTAATTCTCAGAATTTCACTTTACTTATAAAGAAACTGCAGATCAGAGGAGTCCCGCAGCTTACTTAAAAATATATAGTCAAGAGGAGTTAAAACTAGCTGAGCATGGTGGTACAAGCCTGTAACCCTAGTGCTCTAGGAGACTGAAGCAGGAGAATGGCAAGTTTAAGACTATCTTGGGCAATTTAGCAACTTAAAATTCGAAGAATAAAAAGTACCTGGAGTTTAGCTTAGTATGAAAGCTCTGACTTCAATTCCCAGGACTGAAAGGGGGCAGGGCAAAAATAACAGTTAATACCTACTATAGTTCTTGGGACCCAGACCTTGCTACAAACACTGGGCTGAATCTTAAGGGCAGACGAGCTTCAACAAGTGGGTAGACTTATGTGCTTTCCTTCCATTGCTTCTATCACTGGAGTCATCTGCAAGTGGGGCGAGAAGAGGAAGCGTCAGTCCAGCAGGAGCCAGTAAAGTCCCTTGTGAAGGCTCAGAAGAAGCCAGCTGGGACTGAGTTTATAGTTCGGGAAGGTGAGTCATTTTCCTGGGGAAACATGGATCTCTTTGCCCATTCCAAGCAAAGCATGGTATAGTTCACAATACAAAAAAAAAAGAAGAAAAGAAAGTTCCAAAACCCCAAAAACATTACCCTCAATAGAAGGCGTAGTACGAAAGGTGCAGGAATTTAATTAGTGCCCAAGTCGCTCTTATTTGGGCAAGGTTGAATGAATGCTTCATGGTTAGACTCCTTTTTTGGAAGTTTTTAACCTTGATGCCTATCTACCCGGCACCTTTCCAGGCATCACTGTGATTATTTAACATTTTAAAAAAGAAAGATGTTTTATTATGATTTTCTGATGCAGCCTTCTGATAAGACCAGAATCAGGATAATCTGGGCTAACGAACTACTTTTGGCCTTAATTGCCTGGCCCATATAAAGATAATTTACTCAATTCTGCACTTCATTTTTCATGGGTAGATGAAGTCTGACTGTGGTTGCTCAGGCACTAATAATTCAAGTGAACAAGCAACTAAGACTGCAATAAATTTGTATTTCAGGCTCAACTTTGATTTCACTTAAAATTTTTCATAAATATCTGCCTGTCTTTGTGCCTCTTTGAAAGATACTCTACAGGTAGACACCACAAGTGGCCATATATATTCATGCTCTAAAATATCTAATGTTGTTAGGCTGTAAGTAGTTACCAGAAGGAATATCTTTACTTCATACTCTGGTAAATAAGTTAAGCATACATTTCTCTAGCTAGTATCCTGGGAAATTAAGCAATGTTTAATTTCTCACTGGGAAATACTCAACATTTTTGAGTATTACATGAAATATTAGGGAAAAAATAACAAATGCGATGTGTGGTTCTTAATTTTCACCCAGGAGGAAAATTAGGAACTAAGTATATACTGACACCTCACTATAATAACATGCCTTTTAAGCAAGCATCTTCAAATCCTTTTTTAAAGACATTACTTAAGGATATGAGATGAATTTCAAATATCAGGTGGATGAGCAAAGCAAACACTGACATTCTGCTCCTAGAATCTGACAAGCTCTGCTGTTTCAGAACCTATAGCTGAGCTGCCTTTGCTTGGACCTTTCTTCCCCACTGTTTACCTCAACACTGCCCTTCATTCTGGGATCTCTACTTCAGTCACTTCCTCCTATCTTAAACGTGATATTGGTCCCCAACTTCAAGATGCATCCTGTGATACTCTGCCCTTTTCCTTTATAGTGCCTTCCTTATACAGTGCTTGTGGGGGGTATGAGTGTGTAAGTGTGTGTGTTCATGTTTGCCTTCCCTCTAGGCTGTGCAAAGTTAGGAAATGTCACTCTAAGTCACCACTATATGCCCAGTAACATATGTGGCCAGTCACACACCCCATGTGCTCCACATCCAGTGATGAGCAAACATGTGATTAAACTGAGAATTGCTCTGGACTCCCTCATGTTGGAATGGGTCAGAACTAGGATGGCAGAAGCATCTTGTCACCTGTATGCTCCCATCTTTCAAGCCACAGTGACTCATAGACTGATGTTAAAGAAAACCTAGAGGGGCTGTGAGCCAAAGACTTCTGATATGTGTGTGTGTTTTCTGAATGATGAATCAGAAAAGTGACTTCTGAAATGATATTGGGCACAAAAGAGTAGCAAGTTATCCAGAGTTGGTAAGTAGCCTCTTTGGGGATGCAATTTTGCTTCCAAGAGCTCTTTGAGTAATAGATACTTGAAATAGTTTTGTGATGCTGTATATTTCAGTAGAAAAACTACTCAAAATGAGTCATTCTTTCATAGATTAGGTAGAACAGAGACTTAAATCCCCACATCTCTCTATACCTTGCTTACTAAATATGAAAAGCTGCAAATGGCAATGTGGGCACTGCTGGCATAGGGAAGAAGAGGAAGAGTACTTCTGCTTTGCTTGGCATTTACTCATGCAATAGTGGGCTCATCTCTTCATATTCACCATCTCTTGTTCTTTTCATAGTCACTGTGAGATGGACATCATCACTTCCAATGAACATCATCCCTTCCAAAGATTTGGCAGATACAGAGCTAGTAACAATAGAGAAAAGATTTCAATCCAGGTCTGTTCTTGCTTGAAAGCTTCTGATTAATATTAAAACTCCAAAAAAGTGAGACTCTGTCATTGTCATAAAATGTAAAACCACATGTTATGCATTATGGATGAATGGATGGATAGATAGGTACATAGATAAGTACACAAACTGATTAACTCTTGCCTTTCTCCTCCTTTATAGCACATTTTCTCCCTTCCTCAGCCATGCTGGAGTATGAGAAAGGTGTGACAAGGATGTCTGAGCTCTCCACTTCTCCAGTCATGTCCTACAGTGTTCCTCTGTCTTCCTGTTCTCTGGCTAGAACATTTCCTTTGGTGTTCATTAGCATTCTCTCCATGCCACTGTAAGAGACTTCCCATGACTGAGACACAATACCCAACACCCATAGCTTAGAGGAAGAGAGGTTTAATTTGCCTCAGCGTTTCAGAACTTTCAGTCCCTGTTCAGTTGCTCCAAGGCAGAAACATACGGCAGGCAGGAGCGGCAGAGCAAAGCTGTTTAGTTTATGGTGGCCAGGATGGAGGCCAGGGGAACAGGGCCAGAGAGGAAGGGGCAAGAGACCCTCTATAGTATTCAAGGACACAGCTCCATGACTGATCCAGACACATGGAAAAGGATGCTTCCCAATTCCCAGACATTTCTGAATGCAGTCAAATTGAACTCTCATGATTAATGGCCACAGTCACCGAAAACGCTGTTCTCTCCACCAGTTTTGCTGGTCCTGGCTGGCTCCATTATGGTTCTGGACATGTGACCCACTGTTTTCCAGTTGTTGTTCCTGTTCACTTCTCATGCTGGGCTCAGACCTCTTCTTCTGAATCCTGCTGCTTGGGGAGCACCTCTTCCCAGGAGTGTGAGAGTTACCAAGCACATGGCCACTGCTTCTTGCCTTGTCTTGAAATATCCCAACTCCTCATTATGTTTCCAGGTGTGTAGTCTCCATCTTGTCCACTTCTTATGTAACAAAAAGGAGGAAACTCTAGTCAACAGAGATTCTCATTGGAATTTCTCATACTTGTTTGGAAAAAAACCACACTGACTTGCTGCTGGGGGTACATGATAGGAGGTGGAGGGAGAGAGACTCAGAAGACAGATCAACCGGTATAAGAAGTTCTGAACCACCTTCTCAGGAAGGGGGACCCTGCTACCTGGAAACGTTCCATGCTTCTATACGCTGGCATCTCAGAATACTTCCTCACTTTGTTATTCTGGAGGCTGAAGCAGGATCAAAATTTCAAGCCCAGCATATAATTTAGCAAGTCTCTGTCTCAAAATTAAAAAAGGATGGGGATGGATGTAGGTTAGTGCAAAGGCCCTGAGTTCAGTCCTCAGTAACACAAAACAAAACAAAGCAGCCCCGCCTTAGTTTGGTGAGACAGAAGTCACTTGCTCTGCCAAAGAGAAGAAAAGTTACTTGTGCTAGACCCTAAACAGAAAAGGAGAGTGGAAAAAAAAATGCTGGGAAAAGGTCCAAGAGAAAAGTTCTAGTGGGGAATTCTGGTACGGATTGGCTTTGTCGAGTTTGTTTAATGCCTCATCCCTTCCTTTCTGCACCCAAACCCCTTAGTTAGTGCACAGTGGATTGGGAAGGACAGAGACAGCCAAAGCAGGAGTTGCAGGAGGAAGGTGGGTTCTGTAAAGTGGGGAGACTGCATGCCGAGGAAGTGGAGTGTGGCACAGACCCTGACAACAAGGAGGGTCTAGGCTCGCTCCGGAGATGTTCTGGAAGGGCTCACTAAATGACACACATCGGCAGATAACATTTGTCCCACAGGCCACTGCTCATTGTCACAGCTGCAAGGAAACTCAGAGACATGGTGAGGTGGATAATCACAGGGACATGGGGCTCAAAGAGTACAAGGACCCCAGTGTGTTTCATGAATAAACACCAAAGGAAGCAAGGAGAAAACATTGGTCACTCAAGTGCTTTGCGTGAGACCCAGAGAGAAAATGACTTGCTTTTGAAAAGAAAGGAATGCAGACAATCATTCTCAGGCTGCCCAAATCATCAGTAAAATCTCCAAGCTCATCCCTTTCTCACAGTTCCCAGGGTTTCCTGTGTAGCAGGCGCGGGTCCCAGTGTGTCAATGTCACACACCAGCCACGGCCTCTGAAATGTGCCGCAACCCAAAGGGAGGCTTTTAGACCTTCCTAACTTCCTAACCTAGCCAATTCCTGGGATTGGCTGAGGTCCAAGCCAATTACAGCTACATCTCCAAGGTGAAGAGGGACACAACAGACATCTGGGTTCCATTTATAATCCCAGAGCTCCAGGAAGATGGAAGGACTAGTGCGCTGGTGCTGAGTGCAGAGCCCTGGAAGGCCCCGTGTGGGAGGCTCTTAAAGGCACTTTCTTGACTGGCAGCCACCCACTGGCATGGGAGCAACTCAGGCCTGGCCACTCTAACCCACCTGCAGGAGTGCTCCTTTGCCTGTAACCCCTGAGAAGCACCCCAACACTTCCCCTGCATGCTTATATGCATGACACAGGCAACAAGCAAATCCAAGAAATTAGCCAGAAACCTAAGGAGATGCACCCAGGGATGGACCAGGTGTTGCCCATTGACCGTCACGGACCTGGAAGTGAATGTGGAAGACAGCACCCAGGAAACGGGGTGGTCAGCAGAGATGGGGAGTCCTGGCCTTGTCTTGTCCAATTTGGGTGGCAATTTCATGGTTACCTTCTTAATCTTACGATCAAGATCAGCTACTACACCTTTAGTGTCCTGGAAATTTGTTCCCAAAACATTTGACCTGGAGGTTCTATTACCCCTACACGCAACCTGAGCACTAGGAGGTAGGCAAGGAGAATAAGGGAGATTCATCTCCCATCCTCTCGTTCTCAAGGCTATGCTCCTCTGGGCACAGGAGTGGCATAGAGCAAGGAAAAGGAAAGGAAGATGGAGAGATAGGGAGAAAAATGGAAAAGAGTGGGAGAGGAAGATAATACAGAGACGGGGAGAAACAGAGAGAATAAACACACATGGTGCAATGTGAGTTGAGGGCACTGAGGACCCCTGGGAATGCAGTGGACAGAAGGCATTCCCTGATAGGGTGAAGTGAAGGAATGCAGAAGTCCGCATTACAGAAGGGACCAGCATCAAAGAGGAGAGTCCTGGCAGTCCTAGGAGTCACAGGTTGGGATTTACATAAGACTGGTGCGATGAAGGGCAAATGTTGTTTGCCTGTGTGCAGCTATTCTTCTGGACTGGTTCAGAGGAATACTTATACTTTTGGCAAAGGCGATTCACCTCTGGAAGTGCAAACTAGGAGATAGATCTGTGAGGGTAACAAAATATCTGAGGCTGAGTAGTTTATAAAGGAAAAAAGTTTTCTTAGCTCTCTGGTGTAGAAGCTGGGAAGTCTGAGGTCAGGAAGTCTCATCAATTGGGATTCTGGTGAGGGCCTCACACTGAGAGCAATCACATGGGTGAGACAGGACACCAGAGTCAGGGAAAGGGTCAGCCTTTCTCTTTATAACAACTGGCTCTTTTAAGCACAAGTGGGGTCCCAAGAGAGTTATCTTCCAAGTGCACTCCTTTCCTGCCAGTGACATAACTGCCTCCTCTTAGGCTCGACCTTGTCAGGATTTCACCACCCCAGTATTGCCAGTCTGACAACCAAACCTCTAACCCACCAGCTGATTGGGGAACACGTGGTTTTGAGGTGAACTGTGTGCTCCAAGAGGATACATCACAAGTCTAATCCCAGGGACCTCAAAACACGATCTTCCTTAGAAATAGTTAAGATAAATTCATGCTGGAGTAGAACAGTCCTCCAATCCAACATGACTCTTGCCTTGTTAGAGAAAGAAATAGACAAAAGAGAGGCCGAATGGTGACCAGGAGCCAGGCTGGAGTGAAGCAGCCCCAAACCAAGGGACACCAAGGACACACAGCCATCATCAGAAGCCTATAGGTGTTGAGTAAAATTTTTCTTCTACAGATTTCAGAAGGAACATGGCCTTGCGTGACACCTTTATTCTGAACGTTTAGCCTCCAAAGATGTAAGACATGAAACTTCTGTTGTTTGAGTTGTCCAGTTGGTGTGGTTTGTTAATGCAGCCCTTAAAGAACAAGTAAAAGTATCCCAATCTCCTACTTCATTGTTGCTGGGGGAAGGATGATTACAAATAATTTTGCTTATGAAAAGGATGGCGTTAGCAGGCAATAAGTGAATTTCTAGCAGCGTTATTTTAGACTGCAAGAAAGGTATCTCAGCACAATTGCTTTTCATGACAACAGAAGGGCCAATATTGGCATTTAGATGGGTTTTGAGACTGTTATAGATATTGCAGGAGTCTTCCAAGAAAGGTGGTGAGTGAAGAGAGACTTGACGCCCCACTCCTACCAGAGCAATCTCTCTCCCATATTATATATAATATTATATATTTCAATATATTATATGTACTATACATATTTATATAAGTTTCACTCAGAAAAGAGCTCTGAAGTTAACGCAGATTGAAAGTCACTTGTCTTAGAAGTATTTAACTCACCCTAAAGACAAAATTTGGGATTATTTTCCCCTCCTCTATCATTTCTGCAAAATGTGCTCATTTCCGTAGATGTTTACCCCTAAAGTAGATAGCTGGATATTTCCACCAAGAATCTCAGGTGAGGAAATCCGAACACAAAGCAGATAGTATTATTCTTTTCCCCTTTGCTTTTAGCTACTCTGATGGGCACAGGGGAAAGATTAGCTGTTTTCTTTTGTGCTAGTCTTTTTAGAATGGAAAAATCAAGATCTTTGTGTCTTAAAACGGGAGAGAAGACCAACATAAAAGTCAAAATATCTAGTTTACCTTACTTGTTGATTTATTGGCTGTCTGTTTTATTTTTTGCCACGAACAGCAACGTATGATTTGCATTCACGAGATCCATATAGAAACAGTCTTGAATACAAAAAACAAAGAAAGAAAAAAAAAAAAGACTGATGTTGAAGGAGTAGCTCGCTATTGTAAAACTAATTCCCTCTCCACTTTTATAGGTATGATCTCACTGGAAATCCATAGCTGTCCTGGGACACATGAGACCTGATATTCCTGACAGGAACCCACAGATGGCCTTGGAGTCTAAGGAGCTTCCAAGAATCCTCCCCGGCCTGAGGCCAGCAGTGAGGGAGCTGGGGTTACCCCGTGTGCTCAGACTCCTCCTGCTTTTTGTGACAAATGAGCAGTGTTTTGGTTTTGCCTTCTAAAAATTGGAGAGGCAGAGAGAAATCTTAAAAGGTTAACAAGTATTTCCGTGACTTCCACCATAAAAGCTACAGTCAGCCTCAGCTTTTTGTCCCGTCATTGTGATAAGCAACAAGTCCCAGGAAACAGTGAATACCACAGTCAATTCCCTTAAAAAATTCTCCACCTAAGCATTTGAATCTCGAAATGCTCTTCCTATCACAATAGCGAATCACTCATCCACCCACTCTCCACCTTCGGCGGAGACATGCTGTGACTCCCCGCTAGTGCGCCCTGAGCTCCACAGCTAGGTAGGTGGGCAGACTCCTCAGCCCGGGATTCTCGAATGTTCTTTTGTCTCTCCTTGAGATCTCATTTTTCTAGTTATAGGTCCGGAATGGGTACACTGAAAAGCATCAGATGAATGTGGACTGGCCCTTTGAAGGAGGGATTTTTTTTTTTTTTTTTTTTTACTGCTTTGGGCCTCTGAAAAAAGATTAATCAAGGACAGAGACACTTTGTAGCGTAAGGAAAAGCACCTTGTCCAGGCTCCAAGCCCAGGATCTTTGTTTTTGTGTCTAAATGAATGGCCTGCAGGGACAGCAGGCTGTGTGCTGAGAGTCCCACTTCTCAGATTCCGCCCCAAGCACGGAGAAGTTCAACCTGCAGGAGAACCTCGAACCTTCCAAAGCGGGATCCTGCGCGAGAGGGTGTTGCAGGGTTGGTCTGGGGAATCAAGCAAAGAGGGAGCTGAGTTTGGTGGGGGGTGGATAGTAATCCGAGGAGCTTGTGAAGAACGAACGGGTGTCCAACAGCACGGCGAGACGGAGGGAAGAGTGGAGGCCAGGCGGGAGAAGAGGGGCGCACCGGCGAGCGCGGGCCCAGAGGGCGCGTGTGACATCACGCAGGGCCCCTTCCCCTGCCGGGTGGGTGGGGCCTGGCGCGGCGGGCGGGCTGGCGCGGGGTCACCGAGGGGAAGAGGAGGAGCGGGCACGGATGTGTCTGTGTGAGCACCGGGGAGGGGCGCGGGCGGGGAGGGAGTGCGCGCGTGGCCGGGGCCCCCCGGCTCCCCCAGCCTCTCCGGACCCTGGCCTCCTCCGCCGCCCGCGAGGCCCCTGGAACCCGTTCCCCGGCGAGGGACCCGCTGGGAGCGGCCTACAAGGAGCGAGAAAGCAAAAGTAAGGCGAGAGCGGCGCTCCAACTTTTCCCAACTTCGTCCCCTGCGGCGGCAGCGGCGTCCGGCTGCTTGGCGCGTCGGGTTCAAGCCAGAGAGTGGCCTGGAGACGGGGACTGGGCGGGGTGGG